>SKCR01035373.1:0-80112 GCA_019454045.1 Zanthoxylum bungeanum | reverse complement strand
GGAACATCCTCAGTGGATGCCTTGATTCCAACATCTTTGTTGATTTCAGTACCGCATTTCAAAGTAAGGGCTTGACATTGCTCCTTCCCCATGTTCCTTGGATTTGGTTCTGTGTTGCTAGGAATGGTACCTTACGGTCTGTAACTTTGAGCATTGGCCTGTTGACCTATTTGATTTTCCAGTGCCTTTATAGAAGCAGATTGGCTCTAAAACATAACATCATATGTTGCTTGTTGCTTTTTCAATAGGGCAAGCACTTCTGATATTCCTTGTTATTTTTCATACTTCTGGCCTTTGTTTTGCTGTTGGAATCCTGATGCTGGATTGTTCTTTTGCCCTGAATTGTTGCTTCGTGCGAAATTGAGATGATTACTCCACCCTAGGTTGTAGGTGTTGGAATATAGATTGTTCCTCTATCTGTTGAAATTGTTGACATAATTCACCGTCTCATCATGTTGGTTTGCCTCTGGTGCTCCTCCATATGGTGAACTTGTTGATCTAGCATCAACCTTCATGTTAAGAGTATCCAGACTTTTGCAAATCTGATCCAGCTTGGCACTCAATGAAGTGACTCATGAATAATTCTAGGTCACTCAAATTTGGTCAAGTTATTTTAGAATGGTAGTCATAGCTCCAAGCTTTATCTATGGCTCCAAACTCTAATTTTATGCTCCATGTCCAACATGAACATATTTGACCCAATCACAAGCATATTGTGTTTATGCTTCCAAAGCATCCATACAAAATTCATTAGCCTCATTTCAACTTCACGCTATGTTATTATGTATCCAATACATAATACATCACTACATGTTTCACTAATGAAAATATAGCTTTAGAGAAGATCAATCTGTTTGACAATTATGACCCATAGCATCACTATTTGTAAAAGACATTGTGTTTTTGTACAAATTAACTATGTGACAAAAGAAATTACTATTTTATCATTTTGTAATTGGATTACTTGGATATATAAATAATAAAAGTCCTTATGATTAGTACCGTATTAATAAGATATGAGACAATATTAATCCACGAACGGTTTAATCATTAAATATCCCTAGTCGTAGTATTATCGAGACTGGACATCGATAATGCGGAATAGACTAGTATTACACTTGTGCGCGTTATGGAAGCTTAACGACATAGTTCTCATATATTTAAGTATTGGATACTTATGGAAGTGTGATAGGAGGTTCTGTTAGCTGTTGGACCGGGAACAGCTTCGCTCTAGATAGACCCATCGGAATCCCATTGGTAGTATGACTATGTGTCTATGGGACTTCGAATCAGGGTAGGTGTATGTGGTCTTAACCTGAGACTTGCATCACTAATACTTGCGACACTCAGTACGCTTTGGTTTTGGTCGTCCGGAGCTTTAACAGGTTCTGTGTACGCCTCTTCTGGGTTTATTGAGAATCATAGTGTATTGGGTGTGATGTCAAGATGGAAGTATCACTTCAGTCATATGGAGACGATGATCACGTAGGGATACAGAACTAGTACTCTTATATGCTGCAGCTATCGGGATAGTATGACTAGGTCATGATTATCCGATTACAGAGACTAGTTGCTAGTGATCCGATATATGCTTCGTACGGGGCAGACACAATTCCAGCCCCAGGCCTAGCATGTGACATCTGATACTGGATCGTATTACGCAATACATTATATACTATGCCTGATATAGATTATATATTCCTTGTTGAATATTTCTGGAGAATTGGGTAGGCACGGTGCTTTGCTAGAAGCCAACCATGTCTTGTAAATTGGTAAGAATGTGGTACGGGGTACGCACGTGTTCGGATAGTCCGATGACCATATTTACTGCCAATATATTCAGGGATCTCTTGGGTCACTTCCCAAAGATTCACCGATGACATTTGACTCGAACAGAATTAATCTAGGATTAATTATGAGAGAGAAAATTAATCTAGGATTAATGCGGCAAGAATTTATCTGGGATAAAATGCAAATAGAAGAGAGAAAGCGATTTATTTGGAATTAATCAATTGAATAATATATTGGATATATTAATTGAAATTGGATTTCAATGCTGAATTAAAATTGGATTTTAATTCGGGCGAACGAATTAATTTTGAATTAATTCGTGAGCGACTTTCGTAATAATTTTGCTAGGCATTATTATTTAATTAAAATTGGATTTAATTACGTCGCAACGGAAAATTCATTTAATCGGATTAAACGAAGCCGAGCCCGAAGTGTGTAGTCTAAGCCAACTTGAATTTTGAATTTAAGTGGTGGGACCCACTATCACATCAATTGTCAACAAGTTGATGGAAGTAGTTGAGAGCATTTAATGTAACTTACTCAACACACTTTGTTTAGCTTTTTGGAAAAACATATACACCTTTTGGAAAGTCAACTTTGGTATTAGTTTTAGAAACTAAAATATCAAACCTTCACTTCTCTCTTTCCTTCACCATTGCCCTGAACAATATCTCCCTCTCCTTTGATTTTTGCTTCAAAAATCAAGCAAGCTGGCACTTAAAGAGTCTTGTGAGGTGATAGGGAAACTCACCATTGGGTTGGAAACATTCAACAAAGCTTGGAACTTCATCAACATACAAAGATTTTTGAAATCACACATCCGTTCAATGTAAGTTTTTTTCCGCAAACTCACTTGATCATTCACACACAATATCATGACTTAGAGACCTTGGGCATGTCTAGGACACTTATACAAACTTACCTAGCAAGCTTGTTTCCAAGATCTGATCTTCTTCTCCTTGTTGAAAATATTGTAGAGAACTTCCAAGTTTCTCTCACAAAAAATTTATTTATGCTAATATTTTTTTTCTTTTGCTTAGTGTTTGTTTTAGCTTAATAACTTGATTAAAAAATTACTCAAGCTTGTCTTTTATAATGAAACTTATGTAATTTTTAATTAATAAAACCTATAATCAACTTTTTTGTGGGCTTAATCCAATTTGTCCAAATATGTATAGGTGTGACTAATCACTTTTGTCTACCATTTTGATTTAATCCAATTAAATCTAGATAAAGTTTAACCAATTGATTAGTTCATTGTCTACCACTTTGATTTAATTCAATTAAATCAAGCCAAATATATTTATTATTACATATTTTATAATTACCAAAATATCTTTTACTGATAGAGATATTTATGAAATTACAACAAAGTCTTTATGTGATTTTGGATTAATCCAATTAATCCAATGGGTCAAGTAAATGATCAATGTTATCCAATAATATTTAATTACTTTGATTGATAATTATATTATCAAATATTATTTATTATCAAATATTATTGGCTACCCAAGTGCTCAACAAGTACATTTCATATTGTGGGACTCTCTAAGTACAGACACATTTGTCATTTAAGCCTAACTTATATATACATAATTCGGCCAGACCATAAAAGGTCTATGACATATATGACATCAAAATATTAAGGATCACACACAAAATCAATGTTATCATTTAGTCAAAGGATCACACATACTACTCAACTTGAGGAGATTTCTATTGATGATGGTGTGTACTTCCAACTGTTAGGAATCACATGTGAGTCATTCAGTATTCGCTATAATGAATACCCACATGTCTATACGAGTTTCCCTTGCTCATGGTACATCAGGTTAAATTATTGGAACTCTAATTCTAATTTACGACACGTGCTAATCTTCTAGGTTATAGGAATTCGACCGTATTCCAATACCAACGACTTTGAATATTTATTTTAAGAATATTTTCTAATAGTAATATTATCCCAATATCGGACCACCCGGTGTCCAATATTACTGCATGACTATTCTAAGTTCGATGTCATTCTCAGCATATTTATATATCAAACTAATATACATAATGACACTACTATTAATAAGGTTGAAACGAAAATATAGTTATTTTATTAATAAATAATAAAATATAATGTACAATATATTTTTCGGATTGGCGCTCTAAGCACCAACTCCAACATGCAATGTTCGGTCTAGTGCATTAAGCTAAATATAATAAGGCACCAATTGCACTGAGATATGGTACTTCTGAACCAAGTATCTATTCATTATCTTCTTTATGACGAAATGAATCATTTTTAGGATTGAGAGATCGAACTACCATGAGAACACTTAATGGATGAGCATTATCTATGTTGAAACGTTTTAGAATCTCCTTAATATAAGAAAATTGATGGATAAATATTTTGTTAATGTTATGCTCGATCTAATAGCCGAGATAATATTTTATTTTTCCAAGTCTTTTATCTCAAAATCTCTTTTCAAATATTCAATAATTTTTTGAAGCTATTAAGGAGTTCCAATTAAGTTCATGTCATCGACATATATTGCTATAATAGCAAATCCAGATTCAAACTTTCGAATAAATATGCATCGGTAATATGATCATTTATGTATCATTTTTCATCAAATATTTACTCAAACGATTGTACCACATGTGTCTAGATTATTTTAATCGGTATAAAGATCGTTGTAACTTGATTGAACACAATTTATGATCATTTGATTTATATGCTTAGACATTTCAATCCTTTGGGGACTTTAATGTAAATATCAGTGTCAAATGACCTGAACATCCATGAGACATATATCAAATTTAGAGACTGCCAAACTTATTAAAAGTTGAAACGTAATAATCTTCATCACATGAGAATATCCTTATAATCAATAGTAGGTCTCTACAGGAAACTTCGCGTGCACTTTATATGTAATTATCTCATTATGTTTTTTTACGTTTCTTTATGAATACATATTTATATCCAACAGATTTGAGATCTTCAGGTGTCTGGACTACTGGCACAAATACTTGACATTTGGCTAAAGAAATCAAGTCTACTTGAATTGTTTCTTTCTATTGAAGCCAATCATGTTTTTGTCTACATTCATCGACAATTTGAGGTTCAAATTTATTTATAATTTCAGTTGCTACTGTGAACGTAAATATATTATAGATGACTAATTCATTACAATCCCACATCTTTCTAGTATAACTATAATTTGTAAAAATTTTCTTTTTAGAGGCTCTTGTCTCTTCAAGGACTTGGGTCTCTTCATGGATCACTATTTTTCTGGAACTATTGATTTTGAGAATGTGGGTATATTCATAGCTCAAGCATTATTTGTAATAAGATTATGATCTCTTATTTTTCTCTTTTGGGAAATAGTTTCTTTTGAACCAAGTGGTCATTGGTTATTTAACATGCAATATATGATACATTGACTATTTTTTACACTAAATTATTCAACAGGAACAATCGCATGGGTTGGTGTATTTACAACTAGTATATGTGACTTGGTTAATTTTGATGTCTCTATACAAGCATCACGTAATTGATTTACAATTTGCTTTAAATGAACTATCATTCGTACTTCATTTTCACATCGATTGAAATGAGACATAGTAAAAACTTTCTAAGAAAGTGTGTGGCTTACTTCAAGAAGTTTCATTTCTTTTAAAGAGAGAAAAATTGTCTCATTTAAATGACAATCTATAAAAAGATAAACTGTTAGAAGTTTCAATTGATAACAAGATTATGATGTTTTTCAAAGCATTTAATTAAGTCAGCATGACCATATATGGTATATAGTTTTACTTCAAGCAATACTAATATTTAAAAGTAAAACATAGATAGAGTACACAATATAAAAATATTAAGTAGTAATTGTCATATAATTTCCTCTCTTTAGTTTCAAAGAGATTCAATATATTAAGGTGAACAAGATCTGATATATCTTTAACCATTCTAATATTGTTTCTTATCTTTAATAGAAAATTATTACGTACTACAAGTATAAAATTAATGCTTTTTCCATATCACGTTATGACAAATATTGTTATATTTTAATGATTCATTAATTTCATCATTATTTTCATAGATATGCCACTTCTTGAGGTTATATCCCTTTTGTCACTTTATCATCATGATGATTCATGATTATTTTTGTAACATCTCACCGGAGGCGGGATGCTACCGATAGGAGACATGATTAATCCATCTCCATAAGCCTCTAAATTTACAAAAAAATGGACATGATGTATCCTAAAGCTGGATAACCTGGATCAAAGTCCAGCATCAAAACAGAATCTGTAATAAACATCACATATATAAAAAGGACCTCAAGGCCACACACAATATATCAAGCTCAAACTCAACACTCAAGGGCTCCGTGCCCACATCATCAATCAACACTCAAATCCCTCGTGCCCACAACATCATAAGTAATCAAATATTTTACTTAATAAATACAAACAATGTACTTAGCACGACGAACATCATAATAACCATAGATCATAAACTTCTAAGACTTTTCCCAGGACACTTGCGAGGGTGACTGCAACTTGGGTGATCCGCGTCTCGAGCATAGCTTCCAAAACTAAAGTGCTTTACCCATCCGATAGCCAACCTGCAAAACTAGCAAACTGGTTTTGTGTGAGTTATAAAACTCAGTAAGTAACCACACTCATACTACAAACAAAACATACAAGTTCAGATTTATCAACTTTGTATTATCCTTTATTATTTACACATGCCAAATCCTCATATTTACATAGTTATATATGTGCCAATCTAATATCCAAACATCCAAAACACACAAAGCAAGAATTCGAATATCACAGAGTACGTCATTTAATATTGTATCCATTTCAATCACAAGAAACATGAAGTCACATACTTAAACTTTATCACGAATAAACATCTTTGAAATATCATCAAATCGATAAGTGAAATAATTTATCTTCAATTCGAAATAATCTTTCTTTAATTCTGGTAGTCTTATGATAACTTACATTCGTGATATAAACATTCACACTAATCAGTTCAGAATTCATAGCTTACTTTTCTTACATTCATGCAAATCCAATTCCGGAATTCTGACTTGGAGACATGTCTAATACCAGAAGCTTACAAACACATTCAGTCTTTTTCACAAAATCCATACATACAATAACAAACTTAGCAAACACAATTTATAACATCTGATGCTTATATCGGTGTTCAAATCATCCTTTCATTCCACCAAATCATACATAGTCCATACATATCACATGTTCTATCATACACATATATACACCCGGACATATATAAAATCATCGTGCAATCGATAACGAAGCATATATAACAATCAATACAAAGAACACATAACCCAAACAACACATACATATACGATGGCTTACACAAGCAATGCTCGTACGAGACTCATTACCTATTTTAGAATAGGTATAAGATGAATGTCGTCCAAACAGATTCCTAACCAGCTCGACTACAATACCACGAAATCATCAATCGATTAAACATACACACATACATACATATCACATGACACAAACTCATTGCATGATTTCTCATACACAAGCATATACATGAAAAACACTACTTTATCATCAGAATCGTCATACACATATGTATATATATCAAATATATGAATATACCCATTACTTCGAATTCAGATACCATAGCCTTTTACAATCCTCATATGACTTATCAATCAAACGTACTTCGTTTCAGAATTCTTATATGAAAATATTTGATACAATATCTTACCAAATAAACATAACCATTCATATATGCATCATATCAATAACGTACCTTTATCACTCAAGAAGAGCTTAGCTTATACCACCCCAACCTCTATAAAGCTAAATCACATGCATTAGTCAATAACAAACTTATTCAAATAACGCACATATTTACATGCTAATACAAATTTAGACATCATAACTTATTCCATTTGCCATTTTTATATACTCAGATCATACAAATCTGAGTATATGAGAAGTCATCATGCTTCCTCACCCAAACTTTCTTAGGAATCTCTTTCACTTGAGTATTCCCAGTCAACAAAGCAAGTTTCATTTTTATATCTTTATGATGACGCCTTATTGCAATTAGGCTTAACACTAATCCCTAACATGCAGTCTAATTTTTTATTCCCACTAGAAAATATAGACAACTGGGTTTTAACATCTTTAAGTTCAGCTTCTAAATTTTTGACTCTATCAACTAGACCTCTATGCCTCTCCCCGAGGTCATCTATCATCATTAGGCTTTGCTCAAACTTAGCTTGAGCTTCATTCTTTTCTAGCTCTACTTCCTTTATCCTCTTATCTCTATATTCGTCTTCTTTATAGATAGACTCTCATTAAACAGTTCAATATAAGCTACCTTAAGACTTTCCTCATCTATAGACTCATCGTGAGAGAATTCTAAATCAGCATCACTAATAATAACCTATCTCTCACCAGACACACTAGCAGCAAAGGCCATAAAATTGCTCTTGTCTTTACGAGACTCATCAGAAGTATTGCCATATTCTGAATCACTAAGAGAGGTTGCCATGACTCTCTTACCTTTAACTTTAAGGTATGTGAGACACCCATATCTAATGTGCCCATATCCTTCACATTCATGGCACTGGATACCACAGGCTCTACTACCTCTATCATCTCTAGACTCTCTCCTGCTATGTCTACTCTCTATAGGTCTATCCTCTCTATCCCTATCACTGTTGTGGCCACTCTTCTTCAGCTTAATAAATTTTTTGAACTTCTTTGCAAACATGGCCAGATCATGATCCATAAGGGTATCATCATCATCACTTGAAGGATCATTAACAACTTCCTTTGACATTTTCATCGCTATAGTCTTTGGCTGTTTATAACCAGGAAGCTTTCTCTTGTAAACCTGCAGCTTTCCTACAAAGTTATATAATTTAAGTTGATCGAGGTCATTGCTTTCCTCGATGGCGGTAATCTTCGGTAGGAACTTATCAAGCAGTGATTAAAGGATTTTCCTTACTATCTTATTAGTAGGAATTATCTCACCTAGGTTAAAGCATGAGTTAACAACATCATTAATCTCAGTGTAGAACTCGTCAAATATCTCATCATCTTTCATCTGGGTGACATCAAATCTAGTAGCAAGATCCTGGAGTCTATTATTTTTAACAGACAGTGTGCCCTCATGCACAGTCTGTAGGATGTCCCAAGTATCCTTGGCTATCTCACACATGGATATTCTCCTAAACTCAGCAGAACATACAACATCATGTATGTCATTAACTTCTTTGTTGTTCCTATTGTTAGCATCAAATTCGTCCTTGGTCCATGTCAATATTTCTTTAGGGGAAGAGACCCCATCAACTATAACTACGAGAGTTTTCCACCCATATTCTACTGTCATCCAGACCCTCACATCTAAAGGATTAAGAAACACTCTCATGCAAATTTTCCAATGTAAATATTTTGTGCCATCAAAAAATGACAGACAATTTAAGGGTTGACTACGATCCATACCAACTGGGTCAATGATCGAGTTCAGGCTCTGATACTAATTGAAAGTTTATAATTACCCAAGGTTCTGACCCTATGCGGAATTTAACACAATAATCAAGACAAGTCCTAATTTTTGTTTACTATGAAAAATCAACAAGCAACCACAATATCCAACAAATATAAAATAAAGCAGAATATTAATTCAATACAAAATATAAATGTAACAAATAAAATCAATCACACAAAATCAACACAATAATTTTGGCGACGAAATGGAAAACTCGTGCGAGTAAAAAACCACTCCGGGTATCTTGGTTACCGGCCCAATCCACTATATAGAGAAAAACTTATAGCGATGGTTAAGACTTATGGTATCTCTAAACTCTAAGAACTCAAGGAAATCCTCAAGCTCGTACCCCACGGTTTTCTTTAGAACCTCTGAAGTCTCTAAGCGGATTGTCTCTGCAACTCTATACACTGGAACTCCGACTACCAAACTTCCTCCTAAAGAACTCTGAAGGATTAGGAATTTTGGGTTAGGTTGTGTTGAAGGTTTATCAAATAATAATTCTCACTATTAACAAAGAAGATAAGAAGATGAAAGAAGTCTTCAAGGTGGAATAAAAAAATGTTGAAAGCTTTGAGAGATTTTGGCTCAAGGGATTTGTGTTTCAACACTTGTGAAGGTGTCTCAATGTTTGTTTATATAGGTAGGGCAAAGGAAAAGAGATTCATAATGTTATTTTGACTTAAAAACGTGTCTAAGATAACCTACTTACGCATGGACGTTCGAACGTACTTCAAACGAAACTCAAACGCGTGGATTTCTATTAATTGTGAGATTCATAATCGATTGATTTCTCATATATAAATTGATTTTATTAATATTTTATTCTAACATTATTGTGGATTTCTATTAATTGTGAGATATATTTTTATAAAGCGTTAAGATGATTGGTTTTGTAATCGAAACTGTGAAACCCAATTGTTTGATGTAATAAAATGGGTTGGACTCTATATTATTAACACATAATGAAAATTAGAGTGAGTTATGGATATTTAGTTTGGAAAAGGTATAGCCATGGCTATACTTTCAACATGAAACATGGGTTCTCACTCGGAAGATATATACGATGACTCACCCAAAAAGAAAAATGCAAACATGCTAGAGAAGTAATTGTTGCCATAGAGTAAGCAACTTTGTATCATGAACTTTTTATTTTGAATGTCAGAGCTTAATAGTGAGATTAATGGGCTAATATATTTTAAAGAGAAACTATAAATGTGTGGAATTTTTTTTAATTTATTAAGATTCTGTTATGTTTTGTTGTTTTTTTCTGCACATATAGTTTGTTCTGCTCATGGATTAATCATTTGACATTTAATATTTGGGGTATTGAGTTATTTGTTAAAAAATAAATATGAAAGTTTTAGGGATATTTCATATTTATGTTGTAAGTTTGATGCGTGTTTTTAATGTTTTCATCAGAGATTGAATAATAGAAGAATGCCAAATGAAATAGGTGTTATGGTGATTTTTGGGCACAAGGATCCCAGCAAAGTAAGAATGGTATAAAAGAGATTTCTGTTTCTAAGGTTCTGAGGGCTGAAGCTCGGGGAGAAGGGGCATCCCGCCTAGCGATAGGGTTGAGTCGGTTCATATATGTCACCCGACCCCGAGGAGTGAAGAAGTTCAAGGTAACTTAGATAGTTGATTTCTCAGCACTGCCCCGACTTGATTGCTCGACAAACGTCACTCCTGATTTCCAACCCGGTAGAGCTGGTCGGGGTGTTGGCTTTTAATCACATGATCATGCTCGGATAGTTGGAATCTGGCATAGGGACTCGCATTCTCTAAATGGTCTGATGTGATGGGAGCATATGACTAGTTAATCTTTTGACACTAGATAACGTGTGACAGTGGTCAAAAGTAGCATGGTTTAATGAGATATAGGCGTCATATGGCAGGTGTGTTATGCCGTAAGGTTACTGTTTACAGAGTAGGTAGGGTAGAGAGCCTTGACATTGATGGCAAATTCACGTGGCTGACGTCACGGAGATAGTGTAATAGTATAATTTGCCCTAATATATAAATGGTTTGGGGAATTCATTGTAAGAGGTTAGCAAATTGTACTCAAACGCTACTTGTAAGAAAAGATAGCAAAAAATTTATAAGATAGAACAATTTTCCCCTGGAACGAAGATCTACCTAGACCTGGCCGACGGTTCGGTTCTGGTTCGGAACCGAATCGAATCGGTCGATTCTTGGTTCCACAAGTGTGGAACTGGAACCAAACCGATTAATTCCGATTCGATTTCGGTTCAACACTTAAGTGGAACCGGAACCGTAAACCGAACTGGTCGGTTCCAGTTCCGGTTCCGGTTCGAACCTTTTTTTTTAATTATATAAAAAATCGAAAATAATTTAAAATAATTTAGATTAATTTAATAAATAAATGAAATTATTAAATTAAAGAGCTTGAACTTAAATTTTAAAAAATTTAGGCTGCTTACGTATCCTCCAAGGGTGAGAGGAATCAAAGCTCATGTAGTTCAATTACAATTTTAAGATATTTCCCCTTTGGAGATTTATAATTTTGTAATTATCAATCATCATTATCAGTTGATCCTTCAGCTCCCATTCCGCTTGCACTTGTTGTTGCAGATGCATTATCGAACAAGTCTTCAAAATCATCGGGGGCATCTTCTTGTTGTCTCAGATCAGCTCGAGTCCAATCATCCATACAAGTTGTTGCTTCTAGAGTACTTGGATGTAATGAAGATCGTCTAACTTCCAAAATATTACCTCCCAAGCTGAAGGCTTGCTCAACCGCAACAGTGGAAATAGGTGTTGCCAATATCTCTTTAGCAATAATTGATAAAACATGATATATATTTTGATGTCGGTTCCACCATTCAAGGATTTTAAAATTCTTACTAACTAAACTTTCAGTAGGAAACTCGAAATTTATAGATAAATAATTATCTAATTCAGGGTTATTAGTTGTCGTATCCCTAGTTTTTTTATTTCGTTGCAGTAACCAACGATCTCATGCACTAAGTCTTGTTTGAATTACTGGTTCGCTACTACTAGATTCACATAATGTTCCTAAGTTATATCTTACAATATAATCATTAAATAACTCAATTAAATCATTTCTTAATCTCACTATTATTCTTGTAATATCAATATCATCTAATATTCCTAAATAAGTATAGTAAGCTTGTAAATCACTATTCAAACCTTCTAATTTAAATCTAGGATCAAAAACAGCAGCAATAAGATAAAGTAAATGAATTTCTTTAAAATAATTCAACCATTTTACCTTCATAACAGTAATGGCTTCTAACAAAACAATATCATTGGGATCGTTACTTTCAAGATGTTCATCGAGAGTACCAACAAAATTCAAACTTTCAAGAAGAAATAAATGTGCCGTAGGATAATAAACTCCGCTAAAAATTAAAGTAGCTTCATTAAAAACTTTTAAAATTTCTAAATTTTTTTCACAAATATCACATTAACTAGGAAAAAGTGTGATATTTTGAACATGTTGAGAAAAAAACTACATTATGCATCTTTGTATTGTAATGCTTGACATAAAAGAAAATAAGTTGAATTCCAACGTGTTGGAACATCTCTTGAAAATTTAATCGGTTTAATACCATTTATTTTACAAAACTTGGTTCATTCTCTCCTAACTTGAGAATATGACCAAATACAATTAAGTGCTTTCTTAATAGGATCAATGAAAGGTGATAATTTTTCTAGACCATCTTGAACACATAAGTTAAGGACATGACATGTGCAACGAATATGAAAAAACCGACCCCCTAAATTTGGTTGACATATTTTTTTTAAATCATTGATGGATGCAGTATTTACGGATGCATTATCAAATCCAATTGTTAAAATTTTATCTACTAAACCATGTTCATAAAAAATTACCTTCATTATTCTATAAATATTTTGTGCAGTATGTTGGTCATCAAAAACTCTAAATGCAATAAGTCGTTTTTGCATGGTAAATAATGCATCAATCCAATGACAAGTCACACCCATGTATGAGTGTGTTCACCAATGGTCACTCCAAATATCAGAACATATAGAAATACGACCTTTAATATCTTTAAATATTTCATTTAAAATAATTTTACCATCTTTGTATAATTTAAAAATCTGACGTTTTGTTGTATTTCGAGTCATTCTACATGCAGCAGGATTTAAAGCATTATTCACGTAATTAGTAAAATGAAGTTTTTCACCAAAGCTTAAAGAAAGATGTGCCATACAAGTTAATTTCGCAAATTCTTCTCTATTGTTTGCATCAGAATATTTAAATAAATCTACAGCACTCGTACATCTACTATATGATGCGTACCTGGCCACTTGAGTTTGCGTCGTATCAAGTCCAAGTTCAACCGCATGATGTCTTTCCATGTGCTTGATCATATTGCCGTATCCACCAGAAAATTTGTAGGAAACCCCACAATGGTTGCATACTGCTCTGGAACCTTCATCGGTATCGTCTAAATGAAAATGAATTTTGAAAATATCTGAGGAACGAGACTTAACTTCTCTTCTCCGTGATTGTGAATCGACACTAGGGCCGCTCTCTTGGGTTGGCATATTTGACATTATGTTATCATATGAGCTTGCCATTTTTTGTTTAAGAAATGAGTAAGAAGAATAATAAAATTGAGAATGATAATAACTAATTTGTTATTATAAATATAATAAGAGAATTGAGAATAAGAGAGTTGTAGGAATTGAGAGAGTTGAGAAATTATTGTGTTGAAATAATGAAAAATGACCCATATTTATAGAATTTTAGAATTTTTTTTTATACCGATAATGCCCCTAAAAATAGTCGTTTTATTACTGTTATTAGGGATATGTTATGAATTAAATTAGTTTTTTTTTTTTTGCCGTTGGCCATTTTTGTGTTTTGGTCCCCAACGGCTAGTAGCTGTTGGGGTAGGGTTCCTGTTGGAACCCTACGGTTCCAACCGGTTTCGGTTGAGGATCGAACCATAACCGAACCGGTTCTTTACGGTTCCGGTTCCGGAACCGGTTGGAACCGGAACCATCCGGTTCCAATTCCGAACCGGAACCGTGACCGGGTCTAGATCTACCGTCAACAAGAGGAAATATAACAAGTATTACAACTATAATTCATTCATCGAGAATCATAAATATAAAATATAAGCCTATCAACTGCTTGATGAACATCCACTGCATTCAAGTCTATTCACATCAATTCAGGTCTTTCCAAATATCGCACTAAGATATATCAATAATATTCGTTCTCATTTTTCAATGGGGCACTTGAAGTCGGTTGTTTATGTTAATTATGGAAATTTTAAAAGCACTTCACACTTGCATTTGTGTTTAATTGTGTTAGACTTGAAGGTTAATTGAGATAGATGATGCATACCGAGACAAAAATGTTTATATTTAAAAAAAAAATGGAACCCTTGTGAAGTTTTGATCTAAAGGTTGGCACACGTTCATCCAATAAGTCATTTTGCTTAGAGTAGTTTTCAACTTGGTGTTATTTTTTTGATAAAATTTTAGGCCATATATCTATTTTGTTATTTCACCGAGGAAAATAATAACGAGACTAAAATAAAAATAAATGGGATAAATTGTCATTAAAATGATATAGTTTTAATGGTAAATAAAAATAAAATAAAATAAAATGATGTTATTTTATTAGTGATTTTATCATCATTTAGTCTTTATATTATCGTTCTTCCACCAATTTATAGCCTATTTGTCATAAGTTTTATCATATGGTCATATGATAAAATCTATCAAACCCTATTTTTAATTGTGACCGGGATTTACTCATGTATAGTAGTAACACTCTAATCTTAGAGTAAATCTTTGGTGCAACAGTGGTATGGATGACGTGGTACCACCAACCAATTAAAAAATAACATGTTTAATTTTCTTCCTATTTTTAGTTGTTTTTTGACTTTTTAGCACGAGTGGCAAAAGATGATTGGCTTGTTGCATGGATGACATGGTACCACTGTTGCACCAAAGATTTTCTCCTAATCTTGTGCAGTGGTAGCACTCCAATTTTCTATTACGTAATTTTGTGTTTTTCTTTTCTTCTTCTTCTTATTTATTTATTTATTTATTTATTTTCTACAGGAATAATGACTATTTTCTTCACCTTATAGAAGATATGTTATGGTTAAATGTGTAAATTTAACACTGAATGAGTTGGAGTTCTATAGATTCCCTCTTGGTGCCTATATGACCTATTAGATTTTTCTCTTTTTCTTGTAATGGATATAGTATACAAGCTGATGTAAAAGTTTTTGTTTTCAATTGTAAATTATTTTGTGCTGCTTCGAGTTAAGAATATGTATTCAACAACACTGTTTCTAGGTGGGAAAACCATGGTTGATTTTGTAATTCCTCTTAAATATAAGTAGTTTTAGGTGTGTATATATTGTTCTACTGATCACAATAAATAAATAGTGCGCTAACTGTATTATATTATTGTTGGGGTTGGTGCTCAGAGCGCTAATCCAGACCGTATTTATGTCCGATTCATGAATACGAACATCCCCATTTTTCCATAATATTACTTTCTTAGTGGTTGCACCTATTATTTTTATATACGTATTCGATCTAATTACGATTAGATTGAAACTAAATCTGATTTAGTGATATGTATATACTAGACAAAGACCCGATAATATATAATGTAGTGCGCAGTTACAAAGTATTTTGTAATTGACATTGAGAAGTGTCACTACTGGAATTATATTATCAAATAAAGTTCCTGGTCAAGATTTACTAACACGGGTCGGTTAGTTAAATCCGTTGAGACCAGTAAATGTCGTATATCGTGACTTGGTCCGATGGTTTATCCCAATGAACCATGAGTCTTAGGAGACGCGTATAGACGTGTAGGTGTTTATAGTGAATAAACACTTAAAGACTCACCGAATATTCTTAATGGATGGTACACCAATGTCAATAAGAATCTTCTCGGGTTGAGTAGCATAGCGGTCCTTCGACTTGAGATACCACTGTGGATGTATGAGAAATCCTCCACACTTATATGGCAGTCACGTCACCGAAATATTTAGATCAGACTTCCGCCTGTTCGTTGGGTGTGGACCGATCCTCATGATATCCTGTGTGTGTCATATAGAGCATAGGTAGTCCATATGTGATTAGCAATCTGTTAAATCCATGGCTGTGGTATACTTCAGAAGTAAGTTTCGAGTGTTATTTATAGATTTCTAATAGATACGTCGACGAGATTATACCTATAGAGATTTGACGTTTACATTTATATCTCTGAGATAATCTGGATACCTGTGACGGAGGGATTATACGTATGCAATGACCTCGACTTGTATAATTCAGCTAGTTTATCTGTGGTCGTCATAATTTACGGGTGGGTAGATTATGGACACGAGATTGGATTTAGTGACGGATATGCCTGAATCTAGAGAGTCTCACTAATGAAATATACTCGTAGAGCACTATGACGAATATTATAAATAATGGTGATTATTTATAAATCGTTTAACTGTTAAACGAAAGATACATGCATTAGGGGTCGAATCGTCATTTCCTAATTAGTGTGTATTTGTGTTTAATATTTGATATTATTAAATACACATTAATTAATTGTCAAATTATGATATTTGACATATATCATTAATATATGTATTTGAGATATTTAAAGTAAATATAATACATATATTTGAGATATTTGTATTTAATTAATTAATTAATTAATTAATTGTTAAATAATTAAAATAATTAAAATATAAATATATTACCAAATGATAATGATGGGAAATGATTAACAAGTGTATTTTGTTGACTTTGTATTAAAAGAAATGGTTGTCAAATTGAATTTGACTTCTAAGATATTTGTTTAATTTTGATTAAATTGAAAAATATCTTTTTTCTTTTTATTTAGCAATTTTCGGCCCTAACCCTACCATATATAAAGTATATTTTTCATTTGCTTCAACCTTTTTGACAAGCCTCCAAATATTACAAAAGATTAGGTTGAGAGAAAAAAGTGAAGAACTTGAGAAAGACTTGAAGAAAACTTGATTATAAAGTAAGTTTTTCAACTTTCTTCAACTAGAAATTTGTTTCTAGGGTTCTTATCTACGTATAGTTTGTTCACACATTTTTATACTCTCTTAATATTGTAATAAGTGGTTTGGAAGCTTGAATGAAAGTAGTATGCATGTATATCAACAAAGTGAGCTTGTAAATGGTTTATTAGCACACTTTTGATCATTTGATGATCTAGTTGACATTCTAGAGTTGTTGGGCCACTCATTGAAGACCTAAAATTGTTCTAGAGTTATTTCAAAGTGGTGAGACTTGTTTGGTATGGTAGAGACTTGATTGAAACATTGGATTGTTTAATTTGGTATAATTTGATCATATTGATGTTTTTGTAAGATTAGCATTTATACCATTTTCAAATTTGGGGCTTTTCATATATGTGTTGTGTAATGATGTATATATAATGTATATCAAGTTTTGTGATGATTGGATTTCATATTGACTTGTTTTGAACAAGATTGGACTAAAATGCACAAGTTGGAAACTTGGAGGGGCTCATGGCAATTTGTAAGAAATTATGGGTTTGAGTTGAAATTTATAATTTGATGTGTATGACATGTTAAAATCACTTTGGTACTGATTTGGAATCATTCAAATTTATATTTGACAATTTAAGGACCAAAATGATCAAAATGCAAAGTTTTGGGGCAATTCTGTAATTAATGAAAAATCTGGAAAAAGTTTTCAGAATTCAGTTTTCATGTATACTTGATGTACAAATCATTTTGGTTGTATTTGGAAATCACCTAAGTTTATTTTAATTGTTCAAGAAAAAATTTTGAAATCGGAACATTTTGATTTTCCGCGTTCCACTGCGTTACCCGTATTACCCCTTAATACCCCTACAAAAATGGTATTTGAGTGAGTCTGATTCTAGGCCCTTGATATGATTAGCCCTTTAAATCTAATGTTTGATCTTGTCTTTGCTTGATATATGCATGTTTTAATTTAATTTGATTAAATTTAGGGTGTATGGCACTTTGCGCAAAATCCATAATTAATAAGGTTTTAAAGTAACTAGTATAGAGATACTTGTTTCTTGGTTCGTCTTGTCAATACGGTTAATTGATATCTGTTCTAAGACTACATCCGAGAACGTGCCAAAGTAGTGAGGGTGTAGCCGATAGAAATTTATTTATGCAGGATGTATACTTGATACTAGATAAATTCAAGCGAAAGCGGAATCCTGAACGTGCCAAAGCTCTCAGGGTTACGCAAGTAGCTTGAGTTTATCATTGATGAGTTTAACCTTGGTACGCCTCATTGTGAACGTGCCAAAGCTGTCACAACGAGAAACGGTCAGAACCAAAATCGGAGTCACAGTGAGTGTGATTGACAATGAGTTGTCTACCTGTGAATATACGTAGGCGAGAACGTGCCAAAGCCGTGAGTCGAAATATATTCATGGGGTCCACTTCCCATTATGGAATTCGATTTAATTATTGAATTCTCATTTTTCGTTGGGGATTACGATATTACGTAAAATAGTGGGAGGTACTGCTAAGTTTAAAATATTTCATAACTTAAGCAGTGTGTAATATTATGAAAATTACCGTATGTTTATTTTCCTTATTCTATAGTAAATAGATTTAAACTTTTAATCCACTGCTTACATATTTTAATATGTTGTTTCTAACTTGACCTATGGTTGCACTTTTCTAGAATAGGTTCTAGATACTATTAGACTAGGATATTGATAGATTAGTCTAAACTATCGGGAACTGTTGTTCCGATTTTCTTGAAAAATCAAGATGGTTAGTGACCTAGTTACTAAGTCATGATAGATAATCTAGATATATATCCGTTTTAGGATATTATTCTGTAGAGAGAATAGTTTCTTGTGCAGTAAGAATTGACACAAATTAGTTCATGTCTTGAGATTCTTGACTGGCATTAAGAAAACCTCATTAGATATTTGTTTATCTGATAATGACGTTTCTTAGCTTTAGTTACCTTTAGAGGTAATGTTTCTACACAGTTTGCTAATCAATTATTTGCAATGGTTGTGAATAATTGAAAGAAAATTATAAAGCTATAGAAATGAGATGTGTATAGTTGTGTATAGAAAATATCGATTCTCACAATATGATAACTATAGGTATTGGATACCAGATCTCTCATCTAGTTATTTAAATTATTGTTTAATTATTGTTTTGATATTTGATATCAGAACTTGCGACTATTGGATAGTTACTTGTTTTTTATAAACAGTTGTTATATATATATATTTTAATACAACTAGTTGTCTCATTGACATAGAGATAAACATTAAGAAAATATTTGGTAAAGTAAATAATTTAGAACAGTGCTTTATGAGATTTCATCACTTAAATATTAGATACTTATTCCGTATGGTAAATGATAGTCTGATATAAGATCACATCACATATCCTTATCCATTTAATGAATATCGTATTTGGGAATGTGATTAAATCTCATTTAACCAATGATTGTCATTAGAGCATAAAATTTATTTAACTGATACATTAGATGTATGTAGTTTAATGAATTATATAATTGCTTAAGGTAGTTTTCTTTACTTCGTAACTTAGTTGATGAATTGTCATAACTTAGTTACGTGTTTCTGAAAGAACACATATTGAATGTCTTGAAAGATTCAAGAACTTTCAATATGTTCTGATGAAACGCAGAAAGAACATCTTTGACTAGTTCAAAGGTATTCGATCTGAAGTTTTGAAAACTTTACCCTTAAAATTCATAACAAGTCTTTGAATAGTTTAAAGATCTTTGATATGATCAAATGTATGAATTTATGGAAATTAGTTCTAAGATTATTCCGTGAATATGATTCTTACTCAATATAATTCTTCCACGGTTTCATCTTGATGGAATTGGACAGTGGGAGTAATCGAATCTTATATGATTTGATTCGTTTGATATTAAGTGTTACCGAATTTGTTTCAATACTTTTGGGGATATGCTCCACTAACATTAATTCATCCTTTTAATTAATGTTCCATAGTTTCTACAGTTACGTATATGATATGTATAGGTAGAAAATTTGAATCTTTACAAGTTTGAGATTTGAGTCATTCTTTTGTATAATGGTTATATAATCAAAAGTACTTGCGCCTCAGAGGTACAAGTAAAAGTTTATCATTTATTCTATTTAATAGAATATTATATTCTATTTGATAGAATCTCTTTTCTACGATCCCGAAAAATAAAAATTATTTTATTACTTGGTGTGTAACATTTGATGTTGACTATTGTAGAAAGTACTTGACTTATTGAAGTCAAATGTGGAACTACATAATTAATAAGATGAAACGACCCTTAGACATCTTTCGTATAAGTCTAATAGGATGTTAGAATCATTCACGCGTATTTGATACTTAATGGTTCTGTTGTTTTCTTATCGAAGAAAATTACCCTATAACTTATAGTGGGAGCGATATTTGATATCGATTTCAGAAATTACTATTGAACCATAGATCTAAGATTGTTCATAGCTTACTACGATCAAGTTTTGACTTGATTAAGCTTTTGTTATGAATAGTTCATAAAATGTGCTAATCGTTTGCACAGCAAAAGCAATGTGAGCTATGTAAAGGTTTAACATTTAGAGTATGACAGTGAGAAAGGTTATACTCAGCAATCTATTGTAGATTCTGAGGAAACTTGTCTCTAGTCCCACTGATTGAACAATTTAAGACCTGTTGGTTAATGTTAATATTAAATTATGTATTTTAGTTAAAGAATACAAAGTGGCGTTTTTGAATGGCTTCTTCGGATAAGAGATCAGTTGTGAGTTTTTTGTTTGAAGAGTACATTATGGAATGTCCCTAGAGTTTGTGTTCTGCTGAGATTGCAGTTTGGTATACTAGCTTATAGAGTCTATTGTAGACTCGGGTGAGCCTTCCGGAAATCCATGTTCTCTAATTTTGATATCAGCCAGATTTTTTGATTTTATCAAAGTGTAGAAAATACATATGTGATAGAAGGGTTAGTGGGAGCGTACAAATTTCTTTCTAATATTATATATTCTAACGACATTATCATTATTAATGTAATAATGAGATGTTTATGAGGTAAAATATTTACTTAAGTCTTCTTTACTCCGTGAAATCAGTGGGAGTTGTTTCTATTATATTCGATACAAAGTTTTATATAAGATATAAAACTAAGAGACATGTGAGATACTTCTATTATTCGTGCATTAGATATTATCTAATAAAGGACACAACAAGGCTATATGTATGACAGTTAGTATAACTGTTTGACAGTTAGTGTGTGTCTTATATATAGTATTCATCTTACGTAAAAGACGATTCCTTTTTCGAAAGAGATATTGATTAAAATGTCTAATCAATCTTATGTATCATGTGATGATGACATAATGAATACTTTATTATGTACGATTAAAGATATTGATTTAATCGTAATTGTTAGGAGTTATTTTGATACCCTATAGACCATAGGATGGATCTTGAAACATGTTCTTTGTGATATTTGAGAGATTAAGAACGAGTTTCTAGTTCATGGAGCATACAGTCTGCAACCGTTTGGGTCATATTAGTTTTGTATGACGTTAGACAGTCTACGTCATAAAGAGTCGGAAAAGATGCAGTGAGAGTGTCACAGAGGATTCTACTTTGTGAGTGGAATTAGATGCAATTTATGAAGTATTGACTTATGAAGTTGCATAGTGACCTTATAAATTAAAAGTTTTCACATTAGTATTGTGTTTGCGGTTGTCTACATAGTATTTTGGATTTGATCCACAAATACTTGGACAACTCAGTAGCTGTAGCACAATATTGATGTCGCATCTGAGTCATATTAATGTATAACTTAGGTTCTACAAAATATGAATGAGGCTGCCTAAGGAAACAATTGGGTTTGTTGGATAAACTCAATATGTCATAGCGGACCTACTTCTTGTTGTGTACCTCTTGAGTGCTAGGTGAGCTCTTGAGGACCATGTGCATACGATACACATTGAGATGTGTATATAATACTGTGGATTGGCACTAGAGAAAGTGGGAGAAATTGTTGGGATTGATGCTCAGAGCACCAATCCGGATCGTATTTATATCCGATTCATGAATACGAACATCCCATTTTTCCATAATATTACTTTCTTAGTGGTTGCACCTATTATTTTTATATACGTATTCGATCTAATTATGATTAGATTGAAACTAAATCTGATTTAGTGATATGTATTTACTAGACAAAGACCCGATAATATATAATGTAGTGCGCAGTTACAAAGTAGTTTATAATTGACATTGAGAAGTGTCACTACTAGAAATATATTATCAAATAAAGTTTCTGGTCAAGATTTACTAACACGGGTCCGTTAGTTAAATCCGTTGAGACCAGTACATATTGTATATCGTGACTTGGTCCGATGGTTTATCCCAATGAACCATGAGTCTTGGGAGACTCGTATTGACGTGTAGGTGTTTATAGTGGATAAATACTGAACGACTCATCGAAGATTCTTAATGGATGGTACACCAATGTCAATAAGAATCTTCTCGGGTTGAGTAGCATAATGGTCCTTCGACTTGAGATACCACTGTGGATGTATGAGACATCCTCCACATTTAGATGGCGGTCACGTCACCGATCTATTTAAATCAAACCTCCGCTTGTTCGTTGGGTGTAGACCGATTCTCAGGATATCACGTGTGTGTCAAGATAGGATCTGTCAGTTCTGTATACAGAGCATAGGTAGTCTATATGTGATTAGCAATCTGTTAAATCCATGGTCGTGGTATACTTCGGAAGTAAGTTCTAAGTGTTATTTAGAGATTGCTAATATATACGTCGACGAGATTATACCTATAGATATTTGACGTTTACATCTATATCTCTGGGATAATTCGGATACCTGTGACAGATGGATTATACGTATGCAATGACCTCGACCTGTATGATTCAACTAGTTTATTCTTGGTCGTCATAATTTACGGGTGGGTAGATTATGGACACGAGATTGGATTTTGTGACGGATATGCCTGAATCTAAAGAGTCTCACTAATGATATATACTCGTAGAGCATTAGGTTGACTATTATAAATAATGGTGATTATTTATAAATCGTTTAATTGTTAAACGAAAGATACAAGCATTAGGGGCTGAATCGTCATTTCCTAATTAATGTGTATTTGTGTTTAATATTTGATATTATTAAATACACATTAATTAATTGTCAAATTATGATATTTGACATATATCATTAATAAATGTATTTGAGATATTTAAAGTAAATATAATACATATATTTGATATATTTGTATTTAAATAATTAAAGTAATTAAAATATAAATATCTTACCAAATGATATTGATGGGAAATGATTAACAAATATATTTTTTTGACTTTGCATTAAAAGAAATGGTTGTCAAATTGAATTTGACTTCTAAGATATTTGTTTAATTTTGATTAAATTGGAAAATATCTTTTTTTTCTTTTTATTTAGCAATTTTCGGCCCTAACCCTACCATATATAAACTGTTATATTTTTCATTTGCTTCAACCTTTTTGCCAAGCCTCCAAATATTACAAAAGATTAGGTTGAGAGAAAAAAGTGAAGAACTTGAGAAAGACTTGAAGAAAACTTGATTATAAAGTAAGTTTTTCAACTTTCTTCAACTAGAAAAATATTTCTAGGGTTCTTATCTACCACATAGTTTGTTCACACGTTTTTCTACTCTCTTAATACTGTAATAAGTGGTTTGAAAGCATGAATGAAAGTAGTATGCATGTATATAAACAAAGTGAGCTTGTAAATGCTTTATTAGCACACTTTTGATCATTTGATGATCTATTTTCCATTCTAGAGTTGTTGGTATAGGAAACGACTTTCCTTAGCGCAGCGGAAGTTGCTTGTGGTGGCACCGGGTCCGGTATGGATCTTCAAAATTTTCTTTCCCTTCTCCCTTAGATGTAGTAGCCAAGATCAATCCTTTGGTGTCCAACACTTAGATCAACCACTCGATCTTCCGAACTATGACTCGAAACCAACAAACCGAAGTGTGGGCTTCACTCACAAAGATTAAACCTCTAAACTATTTAGAGATTTAGGATGTCACAATGGTGTTTGGCTCTATGAATTTCACAACACTTGTGAATGCTAGAACTCTCTCTATTTTCTCTCAAATTTTTTCTCACAACAATTGTGTGAATGTTTGCAAAATGTTAACCTTAGGAAGTGAGAGAAATGGTAGAGATTATATTCTCTTACACAAGCCAACTAACCTTGTCATTAAGAATCTAATACTTTCTTGCAATGGCCAACACAAAAATGTGAATGCCATACCAAAGGATAAGAAATGTTAAGCTAAAGACAATGACTTTTTCATTAAGCATTCAATGCTTTCTTTCAATGGCAAACACATAAATGTGGAGGCCATACCAAATAGGGGTGGCAATTTGGGTCAGCATTCGTTTATTCGTTTGATTCGATTCGCTTTAAAGCGAATATGGGTTTGGAAAATTGAATTCGTTTAATAAATGGGTCAATTCGATTCGATTCGTTTAATAAACGAATCGAATCCGAATTTAAGCTTATCAATTCGTTTATTCGTTTAGAATTCGTTTATTAGACGAATCATAAACGAATCGAATTCAAATCCAATTCGTTTAATATCCATTTAATTATATTACAAATTTACCCTTTTTGTTGATTATAATTATTAAAAGCAAAGGATATTTTAGTCATTTAGTGTATTTAACCAAGTATATAAAGACTAAAGTAAAAACTAAACGTCTAAACCTAACCCTAAAATCTAAAGTGAAGTGCCGCCGCTCTCAATAATCTCAATCTATATTCTCTGAGAATCAAACCTACACTCTGAACTCAAACTAACCTCAAATTTCAACTAAACTCAAATCTCCTAGTAATCTGATAAGTCATAACTGTCGTATATCAATTTCTTCATTTCCGATGATGCAGTCTTTTTTGAATTTTTGTTGCTTTTCTAAAGACCCCTTCCGTCTAGGCACATAATAGAATCATTTGCGGTTAAATTTCCCATTTCGCTCCACCAGAGAGGATTTGAGCCTATTTGTTCCCAAACCTTCACCTGTGGGGCTGCCCACAGCAGCCACATGAGCCGTTTTGACAGCAGTAACCTTATGTCCTGCATCATCATCATTGTTAGCCGAGGAGCCTCGCTCTGGTGGGTTATCCAAGGCAGAAATTATTTGCCTTCTTTTAGTGAAAGAGTTATGCCATCCTGGGTTTGTAGGACTCTGGCATACCCCTTCAATAGCCCTCATGGTCCTGATAGGATCTACCGTAGAAGTAGTAGAGCCTAAGACTCGGGAATCCATTTGTTTTTCAGATTTGTTTTTTTTTCTTTTCTGTTATGTAATTTGTTTTTTATTTTTTGCTCTAATTTTTATTTATTTACATTTTTGATTATTTTAATTGTTGAATAATGGCATATTTCAGATCTAAACACTTCTGGAATTTAATAATAATAAACGAATTAACGAATGGTATGCGAATAATAAACGAATCATAATAAACGAATCAGATGCGAATAGTAAACGAATGAGATGTGAATAATAAACGAATAATAAATTCGATTCGATTCGTTTGATTTATGTAAACGAATAAACGAATCGAATACGAATATTCGTTTATTAAACGAATCGAATCCGAATCCTAATATCAGGATTCGTTTAATAAACGAATCGAATTCGAATTTAGTGCATTACAATTCGATTCGTTTAGAATTCGTCACGAATTCGATTCGTTGATTCGTTTTGCCACCTCTAATACCAAAGCATAAAATGCATTAGCTAATGACAAAACTATTAGGTGTATCCAAGCCACCTAATAGACATAATTACTTGGATGACATGGTAAGCCATATGGCTTTGTCTCAAATGGTAAATAAAAATCAATATATTAATAATGATTTACTTACCTTCAATCATGTTGTAGTAATTATCTCATAATTATTACAAACTTAATTATCTCATAATCAAGACTTGATTATCTCATAATCAAAGAATTCTAGAAAACATTAAGTTAAACTAATTTAACATAGTTTTCATTTGTGACAATAAATATTATTAATCTTATTAATAATATATAAATAAATATAATGTGAGCATATAATTAGACAATCTAATTATATTAGGTTTGCTACAGTTAATCGAGCTAGCACGGGGACCAAATGCACTTACGGTTCCGAACTCCAATAATTCCGAAATATTAATTAAACTCTTTAATCAAATATTACGAATTATTAACTCTGCATTATTCCACTAAAAACTCGAAGTTGAACTCTCGTTACCGTAGATGGATTAAGTAAACCGAATATTTTCGGTGTCCATCGATATAGTTATTACATATGGATATAGCCCTGCAAGAATATCTCATAAATAGAGCCGGGTCATAAGTCCGTTAAACCCCTCTAAATATTTTATCTCTTAAGCACCATTGATTATATAATGAACAATTAATTCATAATAATTATGAATATAAAATACTTTCTATTCGTAATAGAAAAGTTGAGCGCTCAAATTGTTCAAGTCCCGAATCAACTCTTAAAAAAGATATTCATCTGCTTCTCGTAAGAAGGAGTGAATTCCATATCTATGTAAAACGTTCCCAGCTACATACCAAACCGTATCCCCAAAATACGTAGTTATTGGCCGGGAATGCAACACCAACCTCACCATAGTAAATCAAAGGACATAGTCTGTCATGCAGGAGTTCGTAATACACTCAGGATTAAGATCAAATCCATATATGACCATCTATTAGATAAAATAATTTTCTTTGGTTAACGGATATTAAAAGAAATTCTTATTTATCTGAGTCCAGTCCTATATGATCTTATCATACAAGGTGCCTCCATTCCCATGTCACTACATGAACGATCCCTGATCAAGGTCGTCATACAAGTATAGAATGGACCACAGCTATAGATATACCACAAACAAAGTACCCTCTTTGTTTGCTCTCTATGGACTATTTAGATTACTAACTTTAGACTTAAATCCTCTTGTGCATCAAACATACACAAAGTCTAAAGGTACAAGAGTAATCAAGGTAAACAAGACGATTGGACAATATGCGATATAAATCAAACAACTTTGTTAAAATGAATAAATGCATTTATTATTATTACAGTAATCAATTCCATTTACAATACATGAAGCTCTAGGACATAAATCCCAACAATCTCCCACTTGGACTAGAGCAAATGGGACATGTCATGTAATCCTAAACCATTTAGGTGACCTTCAAATACTTTAGCCGATAAGGTCTTTGTAAACGGATCAGCCAGGTTGTCTGTGGATGGAATCTGTGTGACAGCGACATCTCCTCTCTGCACTATCTCTCTGATGAAGTGATATTTCCTCTCAATATGCTTACCCATCTTGTGGCTTTTTGGTTCTTTGGAGTTCGCCACTGCGCCACTATTATCGCAATAAAGTGTGAGTGGTTTATCCATATCTGGAACAACTTCCAGATCTGCCAAGAACTTACGGAGCCAGACTGCTTCCTTAGATGCTTCACAAGCTGCTACATATTCAGCTTCCATGGTGGAGTCAGCAATACAAGATTGCTTAATGCTCCTCCATACTATAGCCCCACCACCTAGGGTGAACACTGATCCAGATGTTGATTTCCTAGAATCGACATCCGTCTGAAAATCAGGGTCAGTATATCCTCTCAGAATCATATCCTGACTTGTATATACAACCATATAATTTCTCGTTCTCCGAAAATACTTGAGAATATATTTCACCGCTACCCAATGATCTAATCACGGGTTGGATTGAAACCTACTGACTACTCCCACTATAAAACAGATGTACGGTCTCATGCATAACATAGCATACATAAGACTTCCAACTGCTGAAGCATATGGTATATGTCTCATCTCCTCAATTCCTTGAGGTATCTTAGGAGACTGTTCTTTAGACAAATGAATCCCATGTCTGAAAGGTAAATTACCTTTCTTGGAATTCTGCATACCAAATCACACAAGAATCTTGTTGATATAGGTTGCTTGAGACATTGCTAACAGTCGTTTCTTGCGATCCCGAATTATCTGAATCTCAAGTACATAACTTGCCTCTCCCAATCTTTCATTTGGAATTGGTTAGCTAGCCAGATTTTCACGTCCGATAATATCTTTACATCATTCCCAATGAGTAAAATATCATCAACGTATAACACAAGGAAAACCACTTTCCCATCAATGATGTGCTTGTAGACACAAGGCTCATCAATGTTCTGCTCAAAGTTATAAGACTTGATCGTAGTATCAAACCTTATGTTCCAAGATCTAGATGCTTGCTTAAGTCCATAAATGGACCTTTGCAACTTGCAAACTTTTTGCTCTTGACCTTGGGTAATGAACCCTTCTGGTTGTACCATATAGATACTCTCATCAAGATTACCATTCAAGAATGCAGTCTTGACATCCATTTGCCAAATCTCATAGTCATAATATGCGGCAATGGAAACAAGAATCATGATGGATTTAAGCATGGCTACTGGCAAGAAAGTTTCTTCATAGTCAACTCTCTCTTTTTGGGTATAACCCTTTGCCACTAGCCTAGCCTTGAAAGTCTGTACTTTCCCATCTATTCCTCTTTTTCTCTTGTAGATCCACTTGCAACCTATGGGTTTTACTCCATTAGGTTGGTCTACAAGTTCCCAGACTGAGTTAGAGTACATGGACTCCATCTCAAGGTTCATGGCTTTGAGCTATTCTTCTTTATCAATATCATCCATTGCACTACGATAGGTCAATGGACCATCTATACCATCACAAGATGCAACAACTTGCACCTCACCATTTCCTAGATAGCGTTCAGGTTGTCTTACAACCCTCCCACTACGCCTAGGTGGCATGGTATCCTGATAAACTTGCATCTGACTTTCAGATGTAGAAGATGTTATGTCTTTGTCAATATTTGACAATGATGTACTGGTCGTACCAGTAAGTAACTCCTCAAGTAACACTTTACTTCGAGGTTTGAACTCTCTCATATAGTCATCCTCAAGAAATGTAGCATTTGTCGACACAAATACTTTATTATATTCTGGACTATAAAAGAATCCACCCCTAGTTTCCTTAGGATAGCCAACAAATAGGCACACTTGTGAACGTGGTTCCAACTTAGTAGTCTTGTTCTTTAGCACATGTGTCGGACACCCCCATATGCGAAAATTTCGCAAACTAGCTTTACGACCATTCCAAAACTCTAAGGGAGTCTTAGAAACAGAATTAGAAGGAACTACATTCAGGATATACATTGCAGTTTGCAATGCATGCCCCTATAATGAACTAGGTAGATTGCTATAACTAAACATTGATCTTATCATGTCTCGTAGGGTTCGATTTCTCCTTTCTGCAACACCATTTTGTTGTGGTGTTTCAGGTGCTGTGAGCTGCGAAACAATTCCATGCTCAACTAAGAATTCCTCGAAATCTCTATCAAGGTATTCTCCTCCATGATCTGATCGTAGAATTTTGATGCTTTTACCTAACTGGTTCTCAACCTCAGCACGATACTCTTTGAACTTTTCAAATGTATCTGACTTGTGCTGCATTAGTTAAACATACTCATATCTGGAATAATCGTCAATGAAAGTGATGAAGTATTCAAAACCACCTCGGGCTTTTACATTCATCGGTCCGCAAACATCCGAATGTATTAGCTCAAGAGTTTCTTTGGCTCTTATCCCTTTTTCCAGTAAAAGGTCTCTTGGTCATTTTGCCTTCTAGACAGGATTCGCAGACAAGTAAAGTACCAAGTTTTAACTGATTTAAAACTCTGTTCTTAATTAGTCTATCTATCCGGTCAAGGTTAATGTGACCAAGTCTAAGGTGCCATAAATATGTATCATCATAAGAAATCTTTTACCGTTTAGTTTTAGATCTTTCAATCTTAAATATTTCAGTATTAAGCAGTGATTCATGCATTAACGGCCTTAATACATATATATTATTTTTTTCTTGTTGTTTGATAATGGAGATTATTGCAGATGTCATGGCTGAAAAATAATAAACGCGCATTCAATATTCATTCATCGCATATTAAAATTGTCAAACATTTAGGCATAAAATTAAACATGATGCATGATCAATGTATAATGAATTAGAAACCTAAAAGAATTACTATGCCACGGTTATATATCATCTCACAAATAAGTGCCACCGTAGGGTAGGTCAAGTATTTGCATGATAGATTGAGACATTCTCAATTGATTAATATATCTGAAATAACTCTTATTCATATATTAATCAACTACCGTTATTTTGATCAAGAAAGCTTTGATTAACAACTTAATCATTCATTTGTGAGTGTGACCCATTATTTCGGAACCCTTGGACTTAACTAGTGAAGTGCCGTCGTAGGGTAGGTCAAATCACCAGATACATCTAGAGTCTCTATCCTTTCGGAATCCAAACCTGATATTAACCCAAAAGGACACCATCCGTATGGGGACGAAAATAAAGCCGTCTCGAGGCGCCTATTGAATCTCACGTTTTTGGATAACAATGGAGATCGCGTGATATATTGTGGCATACCCCTCTCACACTCACTATTAAAAAGTGTAAGGTTTCTATCTCACTAGTATTTTATGAATCTTAGATTATGCTCGGCTAAAACATATCTTTATTAATACTAGTGGATTATTAGTGATCTAACCAATTTTAACACTTAAAATTTTATTCACTAATACTTATTAGTCTCTACTAATCATTAACTTAATTAAACTAATTTAATCAAGTTTGCTTAAGTGATCTAATTAATTTTAACAATTAAAATATTAGTTCACTTATAGGTTTTAAAATTTTAGAATTCAACCAATGGACTATATGTCATTAAACCATTTAATAGATAAAAGTACGTTATTTACTCCAAAGGTACGTGGAATTGAATCCCGAGTGCAAACCAAATTACCGTCTATTCGGAAGCGGCTATGGAATTTATATACGGGTTTCCATTCGATATACCAAGGAAAATAATATACTCATAATGTCTATTTGTTCTTAAACTTGAATTCCTAATTTTTAAACCTTTAAACCAATTAATCTTATTAATTCGTCTACATGCATCTTATATTCTAATTTAACTTTTAAATTTACATAAAATCATATTTTATAACTTGAATATCATGCATGTCTACATGTTATGGCATGTGAAAATGCAAGAGTAGGCATCCTAGGCTATATGACATGTTAACAAACAATTTAAAACACATATATATGCCCAGGTCTGGGTGGAAAACGTTCTTGTAGCGTTCTCTGGGCGTTCGAACGTGTTCTAGGTAGTAGCAAAACGTTTGAGTTGCGTTTGACTGGCGTTCGAACTCTATCGGTCTGGTGTTCGAACACTAGAACTTCATTTACTCCGTTCCGGAGCTTCCGGACTCCGTTTTGGTCCCCGTTTTTTTCTACGGACTCGTAACGGAATAAAGTTTCACATACATACATAAATTGTGTTAACCGGGCTCTTATTTTTTTTAAAAAAAAATACTAATCTAATTAGTAGAATAAATCCAAGGCATCCATTGGTCTTCAATTCTTGCTCCATGGTATGTTGTCGAGTTCTTCACGGAATAGGTTCGTAATGAGTCCTTCGCGGCATCGGCTCCTCCAAGTTACAAATTGAGTTACAAAATGGACTTATTACAAAGGAAATGAACTTACAACCACTACAAGAATTAGACCATTTAGCGTCGAATTGTTTCGACGCCATAAGTGAAGATTTCGACGCAAATTATATTTAGCGTCGAAAAAATTAGACGCAAAAAATGGACGATAAAATGTCGACGAAAATCAATTCTGCGTCCAATTTATTTCGACGCTAAAGTAAATTGTTCGACGCTATATTGTATATTTGGCGACGAAAAATATCGACGCAAAAATTCAAACTTTTAGCGTCGAAAAGTGTCGACGCTAAAGTATATTAAAAAATTATTATATGTAAGCTTACATCGACCATTTTTTTACTATTAGCGTCGAAAAATTTCGACGCTAAAAGTGACTTTAAGCGTCGAAACTTGTCGACGCTAACGTTTATTAAAAAAGAATTATATGTACGCTTACAGCGGCCATTTTGTATACTATTAGCGTCGAAATATTCGACGCTAAAAGTAAAAAAATTATTTTTTAAAAAATTAGTAATTTACTTATTTTTTTGGTCTAAAATATTTAATTTAGTTGAAAAAAAATGTAATTAATGACGAAATATTATATTGAAATTTGTTTTAGAAAAAAGAAATATTATATTAAATCTATTTGTTCAAAATGTTTATACAAAACCAAATATAAAATTAATTGCTACTGTGATGGGGGGACGCTCGAGCCCGATGCACCATGACTCATTGAGGCCTCGAACATCTGACGGAAAGCCAGCAGTTGCTGTTCCAACTGCTCCATCTTCTTCTCGTGGTCCACCATCTTCTTCTCGTGGTCCACCGTGACCTGTTGTAGCTTCTCCTTAGTCTGCTGCAGCTCGTCTCGGGTGCTGGCTAGGTCGTCTTTGGTGGTGACTAACTCGTCTCGAAGAGAGACATTGCCCGAATTACCACTATTGCGTGCAGATGACGTTGGCTTCTTACGAGTGCCAAGACCAACGTTGTAAGCTGTCTGATTCTTGAAAACCAATTGCGACAGCTGCTCATCTGGTATGGGATCGGACCCTGTCTCCTGAGTTTGATGTTGGAGTTCCATCATTTCGTTCTGTTTCAAAAAATAAGTTAATATTAGAATTTGAGAAAAAAAATTAACATATATAATATTAATTATTTTATTTTAAAAACTGAAACTTACATAGCAACGTTCGGCTTCTTCATTTATCCATATGTTCCTCTCATTGTAATGCGACCTCACATGTGCTACTCTGTTATAAACATAAAATAAATTCAATATTATTCCAGATTAGTAAAAACAATTAACTGTTAAATTTTACGTTATGATATATTTACCTCAGCATGTTCGGCACGATGTTGGATAAATGGCTTCGAACCTCCACGGTGGTTAAAACGCAAGTGACTTCGATTTTCCGCATTTGCGTGACATTTATCCTGTATTTACCAACACTGTAAGTACCGAAAACAAAGACAATTATAAATTTCTGTTTATTTCAAAATTTACCTCGTGTTTTTTGCTAGACCAAAGCTCACATAAGAATGTCTAATCTTGTTCCTCTATAAAATCAGGCTTGTGTTGTGGAGCATTTGAAGGTCCATGTTCGTCGAATATTGGTTTCAGGACTTTTGTTCTATAATCTTTATAACTTTTCCCCATGCGGTAGTCAATATATTGTTGGACATTCACTTGGGTCAGATCGAAGTCGAACCATTCCTACATGAAAATTCGAGTAAAAATAAGTATAAAATAAAAATGTTAAATAACAAACAATATCGAAAACTTACAAGTAGAGAAGGGAATAGCTGGTTCATTTTCGTCTCCCACGGTATCTTTCTCCAAGATACGTAGTTTTGGGGAGCTTCATATCGAGCTGTAGCTCCTATGGCTGTATTAAACGCTGAATTATGTTGTCCGACTTGAGTGTGTCCATCATCTGATATCTCTATCCGGATACGGCCGTGAGCCTTAACGTACTTAGCCAACCCCAGGCCACGGGTGCGTCCTCGACCCTTCACTGTACTGGACTCACCCGTGCTAGCAGAGAAATCACCAGGGCCAGTTGCCCTTGCTGATGTAGATGGAGTCGCGGTAGCCCGTTTGCGATTGCCCGGTGCCATCTGCAAAAACTCGTCGCATTAGCGTCATCAAATTCCAAAGTTCTTATACATATACATACATATCCATACAAGTCAATACAACTTAACAAAAGCGCTTATAACATCGAATGCTCACTTTCGTTTTCAAATTCATTCATTCATTTATTCATTTCACATATGCATTCATTATCCATATAATCTACGAGTTCCATCATACACGTACATACACACAGTCACAGACACAATCATCATACAACCAACCACGAAGCACATTTAAAAACCAATACACACGACTTCTCATGCACACGCATAACCATAACAAACATTCCAAAACACATACTATACTATATGAACTTTCGAATTCCAAAACACATACAAACATTCCAAATTTGGACGACGAACATGATGGATGACGATTGAGGACGACGAACAGCAGCTGTTCTGCCCAGAACAGCTGCTGTTCGTCGTCCTCAATCGTCTCGGTTCGTCGTCCATTTAACGTGTCGATCATCATCATTCATCATTCATCATTCATCATTTTTCAATCATCATCAAGCATCAACAATCATCATCATCATCATCATCAAGCATCAACAATCATCATCATCATCATTCATCAACAATCATCATCAACAATCATCATCATCATCAATGATTCCACTCTTTTAACAATCATCATCATACAAATTCATATCATGCAAATTCATCATCAACTTCAACAATCATCATCATCAACAACCATAAATCAACAAATGAAAACCATCACCATCATCAAATTAAAATCAAAAAGTGAGACTTACCTTAAATTCGTTTCTTGCGATGTCTAGAAGCCGAGAATGCAGAAGAAGATGCGAATTTTGCTCGTTTGAGCCAAGAAGAAGAGGTCTCTGGTTTTAGGGATTTAAACGACATTTAGCGTCGAATTTATTTACTTTTAGCGTCGACTACTTCGACGCAAATAAGTAGGCGGTTCATTAAAAATTTAGGGTTATTTTTCCGGGAAATTTAATTTTTATATTTAGCGTCGAAATATTAAATTCGACGCTAATTGTACATTTAGCGTCTAATTAATTTGATTTTAGCGTCGATTATTTCGACGCAAAAAAATGGGCGGCTTATTAAAAATTTAGGGTTATTTTTCCGGGAAATTTAATTTTTATTTAGCGTCGAAATACAATAGTCGACGCCAAATTCCTTACATGTAGCGTCGACCAATAATCGACGCTAAATGTAAGACATTTACCGTCGAATAATAAGCGACGCTAAATGTCTTTCATTTAGCGTCGATTATTGGTCGACGCTACATGTAAGGCATTTGGCGTCGACTATTGTATTTCGATGCCAAATGGCTTACATTTAGCGTCCACTATTAAATATAAAAATTAAATTTCCCGGAAAAATAACCCTAAATTTTTAATGAACCGCCTACTTATTTGCGTCGAAGTATTCAACGCTAAAACTAAATAAATTCGACGCCAAATGTCTATCATTAAAAATATTAATTAAAAACAAATATATCATAGTTATACTATTAATCATTACGTCAATATTTCAACCATATCTCAAGAGTAATTAAAATCAACAACCATACATTATAATCCATAAAATTATTCATCAATCACAAAATATTGTAACTTCATAATTAATCACTATTATCGTCGGTATTTGAGGATTCGTGACTGGAATCAAAGTCATCTTCAGTGTCAAATTGTTCTTCACTTGCTACTTCAACGCTCACTTCAGAATGAGGAATTAGCTCAACGTCTGTACTAGCTCGAGTTAATGTGATATTTTCAGGATCGTTGACAGTTGGTTCAAAAAATATCTGTTCAGGAACTTCAAAATTGCCGGAGACTTCTTGTGTTTCATCTGATATGTCAACTCTATCTTTCTCCTGCGTGTCCCAAATGGCCCTATGTTGTAACTTTTCTACCATCATCCATCCAGATCCTAACTTAGGATCAGGTATATATATCACTGAACGTGCTTGCGTACAAAAAATGTATGGATCATTCTTGTACCAACAACGTTGAACATTAATTGACGTGAGATGATTACTAACTTGAATTCTCCTCTTTCGAGCATTTGTGTCAAACCACTTACATTGGAATAGCACAATATGTCGTCTGGGTCGATATATCAACTCAATGACCAATTGCAATACGCCGTAGAATTCAATTACATCTGAGCCGTGTTCTCCTTGGACTACAATTCCAGAATTTTGAGTCACATGATTAACATCTCGCTGTTCGGTATGAAATCTAACTCCGTTGACAATACATCCACTGTACTCATACGCCTGCTTTTGAGGCCCATAAGCCAAAGAAACCAACGAGGATTGCGAGTCCAATTGACCATTTTGCACTTGATTAATAATCTGACAATGAAATATATGTGTTAATATAACAAACTGAAATGTCTAATGTTAATATAACAAACTGAAATGTCAAAATAAATATAAAATATTCTAACTTACAGTTGTCTCAAACCATTTAGGAAATTCTTTTTGTGGGTTTCATCAACATTATGGTCACCATCATATTGTAGCATTGTTAGATGTTGCCTACAATAAATTATCACGGTTAATGTATGGAAAAAATACAGTAATGATGCACCAGAAAAACTTACGTTAAATACGGTTGCACTTCATCACAATTACTCAATATAAACCAATGCGCACGTTGAACTTCCTGAAGGGTTAGTAATTTGACACCTACTGCCCCAAATGGTCTGTAATTTTGACGGAACACTGTGATCTCTTGGTTATTACTTGCATCTCCATCATAGTTTCGTGGCCGACGATTGAAATGAGTTTCAATATTCTGCATGTACATCGAACAAAATGTTATTGCTTCACTTATTATAACAGCTTCAGCTATTGAACCTTCAGAGCGTGCCTTGTTTTTCACATTTTTTTTGTAATCTCCCAAAGCTCTGCAGATATGACAACAAGTTTGCATTAAGACTAAATTCTATGCACATAAAAACGGTTACAAATTTTCTTATATAAAACTATATATATATATATATATATATAGTACCTCTCAATGGGATACATCCATCTGTAATGGACATGACCTCCCTTTCTAGCTTCAGTCGGTAAATGCACAGCCAGATGTACCATGACATCAAAGAAAGCGGGTGGCAAAATTCGCTCCAACTTGCATAGGATTATCACGATTCCTCGCTCAAGGTCGTCAATAACAGATGTGCTTAATGTCCTCTGACACAATTGTTTAAAGAAGCCACATAGATCAAGTACGACGTCGCATACATTCGGGGGGAGATAAGGTCGAATGCCAACAAGGAGAATCTCGAGCATCACATGACAATCGTGACTCTTTAATCCCGTTATTGTATCATCTCTGACCCCACGCCCAATATTGGATGCATAATTATCAGGGAATTTAACCATTTTCAGCCAATCACAGAATGATTTTCTCTCCGATTGATTGAGCACATAACTAGCAGGAGGCTTATAAAACCTCGAGAGGAGTCTTGTAAATGCAATTCACTGCGAATCTCAGATCTTGTAGGTCCAATCTAGCATTTACAGTGTCTTTTTCTTACTCCCGGAATATTGAATAGTGTACCCACTAAACTCTCACAAATATTTTTCTCTATATGCATTACATCCAAATTATGTCGCAAACTCAGAGTCCCTCAATATTCTAACTAAATAAAATACTCTTTCCTGTCCAATTCAACTCTTCAGGTAACCGTTTTCGATTTTTATCTCTATTATTAGGATGTTTACCTGGTGTGCTGTCTTTGAGATGTTGATGTGGGCAAAGTATGTCAAATGCAGACAATCGACTGGGCTTACTCTGAGGTTCATGTTGCCCGTTAAATAATTTACTCCTCCGCCAAGGATGACTCGACTCAAGAAATCTCATGTGCCCCGTGTATCCGATTTTATTCCGTAATCGTTGCGAAGGTGTATGATCCGCACAAACTGGACATGCCATGTATCCCTTAGTGCTCCATCCAGATAATGAACCATAGGCTGGAAAATCATTAATGGTCCATAATAATGCGGCATGCATCTGAAAATACTGCTCTGAAGCTGCATCATAGGTATGCACACCCACATTCCATAATGTTTGTAACTCCTCGATCAATGGTCTCAAGTAAATATTTATATCTTTACCAGGTGAACGTGGACCAGGGATAAGCAATGACATAAACATGAACGGATCCTTCATACATTTCCATGGAGGTAAGTTATATGGAATGACAATAACGGGCCAGATGCTATAAGAGTTGTACATATTCCCAAATGGGTTAAAACCATCAGAGGCAAGACCTAACCTGACATTACGGGGGTCCTCAGCGAAACGGGGGTACATGTCATCAAATTCCTTCCATTCGGTTCCGTCCGCATGATGTCTAAGTATGCCCTCCGCACCGATCCTCTTTTCATGATGCCACATCATATCAGTCGCTGTGTGTCGTGACATGAACAATCTCTGCAGCCTGGGCGTTAAAGGGAAATATCGCAATATCTTTTGATGCACTTTCTTCCCCATACCACGGACTTTGTACCGACTTTCACCACATATCGGACAATGTTCAAGTGATTCATACTCGGCACGAAATAATACACAATCAAACTTACAAGCATGAATGGATTCATACCCCATTCCCAGATCACTCAACATTTTCTTTGCCTCGTAGTACGACTTAGGCAATTCGCTTCCAACCGGTAACATTTGGGCCAGTAACTCTAACATCATATCGATACTTTTGTTGGTCATTCTGTTGATCACTTTAATGTGTAATAATTTCACAACGAAATTCAAGATCGACATTCCAGCACCTTCGAATGGAATTTTTTTTGCCTCATCAAGTAGTTCACTAAATAAATTTTGATCATTTCCACTTAACACTAGCATGTCACCACTAACACTATGACCAAGTTGTGGACCTTGTAAGTCATGCAAAATATCGGTGATCTCATCGTTTGCAGGTTGATTGTAACTACTCTGCTCCCTTCGCCGACATCAAAAAACCGTGACTGAGAATGATACTGCTCACCGTGATAAATCCACGTACGGTAAGTTGGTGATATTCCTGGCATGTATAAATGATTATGAACTTCATCTAACCGCTTCCTTTTCCTATTCAAACAATTTGCACATGGACAACGAACACGACCTTCTGCATCAATGTGTTGCTTTGCGACTTCCATAAACTCAGACACTCCATTACGATATTCAACACTCAATCTATCCAGAGAGCTCATCCAATTTCTATTTCAATCATTTCAGCAAATACCTAAATATAATAATATAATTATTAGATATCATTTTACAGTAATCAACATTACTAATTCAGTAATACTTTATTTAAGCATATATATATATATATATATATATATATATATATATATATTTGGTTGATAAATTAAATAGTTTACAAAAAAATTATATTTTATTAATTATATACTTACTCTACATATATGAATCATAAGTCACTAACAACAACATATAAACAACATATATAATCATAAAAATTGAAAAAAATAAAAGAAATATGAAAGAATAATTACCTTATCGGAAATTGATTACAATTTTATTGAAAATTTTTAGGAGAGATGTGAGGCTGTAGAGGAGAAATTCTCAGATTTCAGAGGATGAAAATGAAGAGAATGAGAGAAAAAACAGAGGGGGAGAAGGGTTGGTGACAATCTGCATTTTAATCTATCTTTAGCGTCGAATTGGAATATTCGACGCTAATTGTTGCCGTTTTTAGCGTCGAAACCGTTTTTTCGACGCTAAATATCAAAAAGTTAGCGACGAATTTAATTTAGACGCGAAAGAATCAAGGATTTGTCGGTGGAAACTTCATAAACCTTTAGCGACGATATATGTTCGACGCTAAAAGTATATTTTTGGCGTCGACTCCGTTTTTTTGACGCTAAAAGTGTAATATTTGGCGCCAAAATTATTGCAATAATATATTTATTCAGCGTCGAATATTATTCGACGCTAAAGTACTGATTTTAGCGTCGAAAAAGGTTTTCGACGCTAAAACATTAATATTCTGCGTCGAAATTTTATTCCGTCGCTAAAAATATGACATATAGCGTCGAATATAAATTTCGACGCTAAAACTCACTTTTAGCGTCGAATACTGTTTCGACGCTAAATATTTGGACGCTAAAAGCCATAATTCTTGTAGTGAACATTTGAAAGAATATGACCTTATGGTCTTACATTTCCAATACTAAAAATAAGAGCTGGAAAATTAACGATCAACGCAATACATTCATCATATGAATCAAAGTAAACTTCATCACATGAACATTAAAAAAACATTCATCTCATGAATCTAATTGTGCATACTCATCACAACATGCATATTAATAATTTATATCTAATATAAATTATTAAAACTTAAACTTAAAAAGAGAAAGGGTTAAGAAAACTCTTCAACCTTAAGCTCTGATACTAATTGTAGGAAACAACTTTCCTTAGCGCAGTGGAAGTTGCTGTGGTGGCACCGGGTCCGGTATGGATCTTCAAAATTTTCTTTATCTTCTCTCTTTGTTGTAGTAGCCAAGATCAATCATTTGGTGTCCAACACTTAGATCAACCACTCGATCTTCTGAAATATGACTCGAAACCAACAAACCGAAGTGTGGGCTTCACTCACAAAGATTAAACCTCTAAACTATTTAGAGATTTAGGATGTCACAATGGTGTTTGGCTCTATGAATTTCACAACACTTGTGAATGCTAGAACTCTCTCTATTTTCTCTCAAATTTTTTCTCACAACAATTGTGTGAATGTTTGCAAAATGTTAACCTTAGGAAGTGAGAGAAATGGTAGAGATTATATTATCTTACACAAGCCAACTAACATTGTCATTAAGCATCTAATGCTTTCTTGCAATGGCCAACACAAAAATGTGAATGCCATATTAAAGCATAAGAAATGTTAAGCTAAAGGGAATGGCTTTGTCATTAAGCATTCAATGCTTTCTTTAAATGGCAAACACATAAATGTGGAGGCCATACCAAAGCATAAAATGCATTAGCTAATGACAAAACTATTAGGTGTATCCAAGCCACCTAATAGACATAATTATTTAGATGACATGGTAAGCCATATGGCATTGTCTCCAATGGTAAATAAAAATCAATATATTAATAATGATTTATTTACCTTCAATAATGTTGTAGTAATTATCTCATAATTATTACTAACTTGATTATCTCATAATCAAGACTTGATTATCTCATAATCAAATAATTCTAGAATTCATTAAGTTAAACTAATTTAACATAGTTTTCATTTGTGACAATAAATATTATTAATCTTATTAATAATATATAAATAAATATAATGTGAGCATATAATTAGACAATCTAATTATATTAGGTTTGCTACAGTTAATCGAGCTAGCACGGGGACCAAATGGACCTACGGTTCCGAGCTCCAATAATTCAGAAATAGTAATTAAACTCTTTAATCAAATATTACGAATTATTAACTCTGCATATTCCACTAAAAACTCGAAGTTGAACTCTCGTTACCGTAGATGGATTAAGTAAACCAAACATTTTCGGTGTCCATCGATATAGTCATTACATATGGATATAGCCCTTCACGAATATCTCATAAATAGAGCCGGGTCATAAGTCTGTTAAACCCCTCTAAATATTTTATCTCTTAAGCACTATTGATTCTATAATGAACAATTAATTCATAACAATTATGAATATAAAATACTTTCTATTCGTAATAGAAAAGTTGAGAGCTCAAATTGTTCAAGTCTCGAATCAACTATTAAAAAAGATATTCATCTGCTTCTCGTAAGAAGGAGTGAATTTCATATCTATGTAAAATATTCACAGCTACATACCAAACCATATCCCCAAAATACATAGTTATTGGCCGGGAATGCAACACCAACCTCACCATAGTAAATCAAAGGACATAGCCTGTCATACAGGAGTTCGTAATACACTCAGGATTAAGATTGAATCCATATATGACCATCTATTAGATAAAATGAATTTCGTTGGTTAACGGATATTAAAAGAAATTCTTATTTATCTGAGTCCAGTCCTATATGATCTTATCATACAAGGTGCCTCCATTCCCATGTCACTACATGAACGATCCCGGATCAAGGTCGTCATACAAGTATAGAATGGACCGCATCTATAGATATACCACAAACAAAGTACCCTTTTTGTTTGCTCTCTATGGACTATTTAGATTACTAATTTTAGACTTAAATCCTCTTGTGCATCAAACATACACAAAGTCTAAAGGTACAAGAGTAATCAAGGTAAACAAGACAATTGGACAATATGCGATATAAATCAAACAACTTTGATAAAATGAATAATGCATTTATTATTATTACAATAATCAATTCCATTTACAATACATGAAGCTCTAGGACATAAATCCCAACAGTTGGGTCACTCATTGATGACCTAAAATTGTTCTAGAGTTATTTCAAAGTGGTGAGACTTGTTTATTATGGTAGAGACTTGATTGAAACTTTGGATTTGTTTAATTTGGTATAATTTGATCATATTGATGTTTTTACAAAATTAGGGTACCCTTTCCAAATTTGGGGATTTTCATATATGTGTTGTGTAATGATGTATATATGATGTATATCAAGTTTGGTGATGATTGGATTTTATCTTGACTTGTTTTGAACAAGTTTGGACTAAAATGCACAAGTTGGAAACTTGGAGGGGCTCACGACAATTTGTAAGAAATTGTGGGTTTGAGTTGCAATTTTTAATTTGATGTGCATGACATGTTAAAATCACTTTGGTACTGATTTGGAATCATTCAAAATTGTATCTGACAATTTAAAGACCAAAATGATCAAAATGTAAAGTTTTGGGGTAATTCTGTAATTAATGAAAAATCCGGAAAAAGTTTTCAGAATTCTGTTTTCATGTATATTTGATGTACAAATCATTTTGGTTGTGATTTGAAATCACCTAAGTTTATTTTGAACAATTTAGGAGTAAAATGGTTTAAATAGAAAGTTTTTGGCCTTTACGGTAATTAAGAAGAAATATAATTTATTGGGTAAAAAATTCAGATTTTAAGTATTGAGTAATTAAAATAAATAAGTTTATTTTAATTGTTCAAGGAAAAATTTTGAAATCAGAAAATTTTGATTTTCCGCGTTTCGCTGCGTTACCCGTACTACCTCTTAAAACCCCTACAATTATTATGTTTTATCCTAATTAAACTTGAGATTTAGGTTTTCCTATGTAGTTATTCTAAGGGTCTGTTTGTTTCGCCGTAAAATGATTTCCTAAGTAAAATATATTCCATGAAAATCATTTTCCGAAAAGAAAAGTGTTTTATGGTGTTTGAGTATCGCCTGAAAATATTTTTCAAATATTCAGTGCCTCCAATATTCTTTTTGGAAAATATTCTATAATGGTTAGAAGTGAGTAGGGATGAAAAAAGACTCGTGTCCTGCACGAAATCGCAAGAACCCAAAAGACTAAGATCCAAAATTAAATTTTATTGACCATTTTAAGACCTATGCGGTTCCAAAATTTTGGGACCCAAGTACATAATTATTATATTTTTTTCAAGAATAATGACTATTTTCTTCACCTTATAGAAGACATGTGAGGGTTAAATGGGTAAATTTAACACTGAATGAGTTCGAGTTCTATGGATTCTCTATTGATGCCTAAATGACCTATTATATTTATTTCTCTTTATTGTAATGGATAATATATAGGTTGATGTGAAAGTTTTTGTTTTCAATTTGTGAATTATGTTATTTTTCTTCGAATTAAGAATATGTATTCACCAACATTGTTTTGAGGTGGGAAAACCATGGCCGATTTCGTAATTCCTCTTAAATATAAGTAGTTTTAGGTGTGCACATATTTTTCTACTGATTATAAGAAATAAATAGTGCACAAATTGTATTATATTATTATGTTTTATCCTAATTAAACTTGATGTTTAGGTTTTTCTATGTATTTATTCTAAGGGTCCGTTTGTTTTATCGTAAAATAATTTCCTAAGTAAAATATTTTCCATTAAAATCATTTTCCGAAAAGAAAAATATTTTATGGTGTTTGAGTATCGCCTGAAAATATTTTTGAAATATTTAGCTCCTCCAATATTCTTTTAGGAAAATATTCTATAATGGTTAGAAGTGAGTAGGGATGAAAAAAGACTTATGTCCTGCACGAAATCGCAAGAACCCAGAAGATTAGGGTCCAAAATTAAATTTTCTTGACCATTTTAGGACCTATGCGGTTCCAAAATTTTGGGACCCAAGTACATAATTATTATATTTTTTTCAAGAATAATGACTATTTTCTTCACCTTATAGAAGACATGTGAGGGTTAAATGGGTAGATTTAACACTGAATGAGTTCGAGTTCTATAGATTCTCTATTGGTGCCTATATGACCTATTATATTTATTTCTCTTTATTGTATTGGATAATATATAGGTTGATGTGAAAGTTTTTGTTTTCAATTTGTGAATTATGTTATTTTTCTTCGAATTAAGAATATGTATTCACCAACATTGTTTTGAGGTGGGAAAACCATGGCCGATTTCGTAACTCCTCTTAAATATAAGTAGTTTTAGGTGTGCACATATTTTTCTACTGATTATAAGAAATAAATAGTGCACAAATTGTATTATATTATTATGTTTTATCCTAATTAAACTTGATGTTTAGGTTTTTCTATGTAGTTATTCTAAGGGTCCGTTTTTTTTATCGTAAAATAATTTCCTAAGTAAAATATTTTCCATTAAAATCATTTTCCGAAAAGAAAATTATTTTATGGTGTTTGAGTATCGCCTGAAAATATTTTTGAAATATTTAGCTCCTCCAATATTCTTTTAGGAAAATATTCTAATGGTTAGAAGTGAGTAGGGATGAAAAAAGACTTATGTCCTGCACGAAATCGCAAGAACCCAGAAGATTAGGGTCTAAAATTAAATTTTCTTGACCATTTAGAGGACCTATGCGGTTCCAAAATTTTGGGACCCAAGTACATAATATTATATATTTTTTTTCAAGAATAATGACTATTTTCTTCACCTTATAGAAGACATGTGAGGGTTAAATGGGTAAATTTAACACTGAATGAGTTCGAGTTCTATGGATTCTCTATTGGTGCCTATATGACCTATTATATTATTTCTCTTTATTGTATTGGATAATGGATAATATATAGGTTGATGTGAAAGTTTTTGTTTTCAATTTGTGAATTATGTTATTTTTCTTCGAATTAAGAATATGTATTCACCAACATTGTTTTGAGGTGGGAAAACCATGGCCGATTTCGTAATTCCTCTTAAATATAAGTAGTTTTAGGTGTGCACATATTTTTCTACTGATTATAAGAAATAAATAGTGCACAAATTGTATTATATTATTGTGGATGCTGGAATTCGACCGAGGTCCACAATCAGAATTTGTAGGTTGGGGGCATTAGCGATCCTGCAAGACAAAGGTAGAGTGAGCGGGAGCAGACTACCCACCGGTGTGGTGGGTGCCGGAGGCACTCCGACGCCCAAGTCAGTAGCATGAAATGAGCGGTAATTATGTAAATGTAAAAGGTAGGGTTGATGTTACCTTGACCTCTTTGGGTGGCCATGAGGATGGTATGAAGTGTTTAAGAAATGTGAAGCTCTGAGAGCTTGTGTCAGAGAGCAGAAGCTGTAAGAGAGAAGTCAGGCTTCTCTCTCTCTTTGGGTGGCCATGAGGATGGTATGAAGTGTTTAAGAAATGTGAAGCTCTGAGAGCTTGTGTCAGAGAGCAGAAGCTGTAAGAGAGAAGTCAGGCTTGCTCTCTCTCTTTTTTGGTGGCCATGAGGATGGTATGAAGTGTTTAAGAAATGTGAAGCTCTGAGAGCTTGTGTCAGAGAGCAGAAGCTGTAAGAGAGAAGTCAGGCTTGCTCTCTCTGTTTCTCGAATTGTGTTGTAATTTATAGATGAAGATGAATGACTTTTGCAGCTGGCATCAGTCCCACAATGTGCTAAGATATCATTATTTAATGATCAAAGTGGAGCAATTAGGTTAAGTGGGGAATATTAGGTAAGGTTTTGGCTTTATGTATGAATCAAGTGGAATAAGGTTTTTATTGGGCTTTATCTTGGGCTTTCATCTCTGTCTATGGGCTTTATCTGACATTGGTTTCGAATGGAAAGACAGTTTTACCCCTGGCTCAAATTTGGCACGTACAGTTTGTCCCCTACTCTCTAAGTCAAGAAGTCCTTGACTTGGAGAGTATTTCACTATATGTTGAATAGAACAAGATGTAAGAGTACCAGTCAAGAATGTACTAGTTCATGTTTCATACGACAGAGTGAATTCAATGCATGGATTATGAGTAGTCCAAGTCTTCAACTTGGCTTGACACAAGCCATGGGGAATGTCCCCAGTCGACTGAACCATAATACAGTTCAGGAGTATATTCCATACGACAAGTGTAAACTGGACAGAGGAAGTCTAGGTCTTCAACTTGCCTTGACACAAGCCATGGGGAATGTCAACGGTCGACTGAACCAGATGAAAGTTCAGGAAAATCTCTATACTACTGGTCAAAGACCAGAGGATCTAGACCAGATGAAGGTCATGTGTTGAACTTGACTCGTTATGAGCCATAGGGGATGTCCCCAGTCTACTTAACCAAATAAAGGCCAGGACAAACTCCGTACTACTGGTCAAGGACCAGAAGAGTCTTCAGATTTTTCTAGTCCAGATGAAGGTCAGGATAATCAATTAACTCTATATGAGCCATGGGGGATGACCCCAGTCGACTGATCCAGTTGATGATCAGGATAATCAATTGACTCTATATGAGCCATGGGGGAAGTCCCCAGTCGACTGATTCAGATGATGATCAGGATAATCCCTATACTACGGGTCAAAGGACCAGGGGAATTTACAATATCGTCTGACCAGATGAAGGTCAGGTCTTCAACTTGACTCTACATGAGCCAATGGGGGATGTCCCCAGTCGACTGAACCAGATGAAGGTCAGGATAATCAATTAACTCTATATGAGCCATGGGGGATGTCCCCAGTCGACTGATCCAGTTGATGATCAGGATAATCAATTGACTCTATATGAGCCATGGGGGAAGTCCCCAGTCGACTGATTCAGATGATGATCAGGATAATCTCTATACTACGGGTCAAAGGACCAGGGGAATTTACAATATCGTCTGACCAGATGAAGGTCAGGTCTTCAACTTGACTCTACATGAGCCAATGGGGGATGTCCCCAGTCGACTGAACCAGATGAAGGTCAGGATAATCAATTAACTCTATATGAGCCATGGGGGATGTCCCCAGTCGACTGATCCAGTTGATGATCAGGATAATCAATTGACTCTATATGAGCCATGGGGGAAGTCCCCAGTCGACTGATTCAGATGATGATCAGGATAATCCCCATACTACGGGTCAAAGGATTAGGGGAATTTACAATATCGTCTGACCAGATGAAGGTCAGGTCTTCAACTTGACTCTACATGAGCCAATGGGGGATGTCCCCAGTCGACTGAACCAGATGAAGGTCAGGATAATCAATTAACTCTATATGAGCCATGGGGGATGTCCCCAGTCGACTGATCCAGTTGATGATCAGGATAATCAATTGACTCTATATGAGCCATGGGGGAAGTCCCCAGTCGACTGATTCAGATGATGATCAGGATAATCCCCATACTACGGGTCAAAGGACCAGGGGAATTTACAATATCGTCTGACCAGATGAATGTCAGGTCTTCAACTTGACTCTACATGAGCCAATGGGGGATGTCCCCAGTCGACTGAACCAGATGAAGGTCAGGATAATCAATTAACTCTATATGAGCCATGGGGGATGTCCCAGTCGACTGATCCAGTTGATGATCAGGATAATCAATTGACTCTATATGAGCCATGGGGGAAGTCCCCAGTCGACTGATTCAGATGATGATCAGGATAATCCCCATACTACGGGTCAAAGGACCAGAGGAATTTACAATATCGTCTGACCAGATGAAGGTCAGGTCTTCAACTTGACTCTGCATGAGCCAATGGGGGATGTCCCCAGTCGACTGAACCAGATGAAGGTCAGGATAATCAATTAACTCTATATGAGCCATGGGGGATGTCCCCAGTCGACTGATCAAGTTGATGATCAGGATAATCAATTGACTCTATATGAGCCATGGGGGAAGTCCCCAGTCGACTGATTCAGATGATGATCAGGATAATCCCCATACTACGGGTCAAAGGACCAGGGGAATTTACAATATCGTCTGATCAGATGAAGGTCAGGTCTTCAACTTGACTCTACATGAGCCAATGGGGGATGTCCCTTATGGAGGATGTTTCGTTGTCTTATGTATCAAGACGACCATACATATTGATAAAGGTACAGAGAGTCTACAGATACTAGATCTGATGAAAGTCTAAGAAGATTTCATTCTACAACACTTGAAAAAGTACATCAGAGTTTACATTACCCGATGAAGGTCCAAGAAAGTCTACACACTCTACTATACCTAATGAAGATACATGAGAGTCTACAGATCCCGTATATGATGAAGATCCACGGGGGTCTTCATTCTTCATTCTACATGGTCTAATATGAGTCAATGAGTATTTTTACTCTACTAGACCTGAAGAAGGTCTATGAGAGTCTTTCCTTCTCATACTACTAGTTCTGATGAAGGTCCATGATACTACTGTCGAATGGACTATCAAATGGACCTGATGAAGGTCCATAAGGCACAGTCGAATGAACCTAATGAATATCTATGAGAATCTTCATACTACAAGACCTGATGAAGGTCACGAGACTACTGTCGAATGGACATGTCGCATGGACTTAATGTATATCTATCAAGGTTATTACTCATTCTGTTGATGAGGATTTATGAGACTACGGTCGAATGGACTTTATGAAAGTCCAAAGAATTCATCACTCACTCTCCTAGACCTGATGAAGGTCCATGAGACTATGGTCGAATGAACTTGGAGAATATCTGTCAAGGTTATCACTCTTCATACTTCTACAATACTACTGTCGAATGAAGTTTGTCGAATGGGCCTGATGAAGGTCCAATATAATATGGAGATAAACTTGATTAAAGCCATCAATGTCAACTCCATTCTACTAGACTACGGACGAATGGACTTAATGGAAGTCCAAGGAGGTCATTACTCACTATCATAGATTTGATAAAGGTCCAAGAGACAAAGGTAGAAAATACTTTGAAAAAATCTATCAAGGTCATCACTCTTGACATTTCTACGATACTACCGTCGACTGGACTCTTCGAACGGACTTGATGGAATTCCAATGAAGTCATTACTCATTATACTAGACCTGAAGAAGGTCTACGATGCTACAATTGAATGAACTTGAAGTCATTACTCTTCTCTCTTATGTGAGACTACTGTCGACTGGACTTGTCGAATGGAGTTGAGGAAGGTCCACGAAGCTACGGTCGAATGAACCTGATGATTATCTATGAGAATCTTCATTCTACCTATTCATGATACTATTGTCGAATGGAACTGACAATGATCCATAAGACATTGTCGTATGAAACTAATGCATGTTTATGAGAATCACCACTCTACTAAACTTGAAAAAGATTGGTTGACTGAACCTGTTGTAAGTCCAAGTGAATCTTCATTCTACAAATTCATGATACTACTGTCGAATGGAACTGACAAAGGTCCATGAGACATGGTCGAATGAAACTAATGCATGTCCATGAGAATCACCACTCTACTAGACTTGATGAAGGTCCATGAAGCTATGGTCGAATGAACTTGATGGAATGACTAAATGAATCTTCATTCTACCAATCTATGATGCTATTGTCGAATGGACCTGATAAGGGTCCATGAGACACTATCGCATGAACCTAATGAATGTCTATAAAAATCTTCACTCTACTAGACCTGACAAAGGCCCGAGACTACTGTCGAATGAAACTAATGAATATCAATGAGAATCTTCATATTACATGACCTGATGAAGGTCATGAGACTACTGTAGGATGAACCTGAAGAATATATGTCAAGGTCATCACTCTTCTCACCTCTACGATACTACTGTCGAGTGGAGTTTGTCGAATGGAGTTGATGGAAGTCCAAGAAGGCAATGGTCGAATGAACTTGGCCTAAGTCCAAATGAATCTTCATTCTACCTGACCACGAAACTATTGTCGAATGGACCTGATAAGGTTCATGAGACTTTTCCAATGCTCTCCAGAGTTTATGGAAATCTATCCATAAAGTCTATAATGGATGATAATCTTCATACTACGTATGGAAATGATTACCCTAATATGTAGTATGGAAGAAATTGATGCTTATCGATGTCATTACTAATTATACAATACTTGAATTAGTTCAATGATACTACAATATAATTAACTTTGATGAAAGTCACATGGAATTTCCATACTACCTAACCTGATGTAGGTTGGTCGAATGGACCAAATGAGGTCCAAGAAAATTTTCATTTGACTAGGCATGTTAATAGATTCCCTATGTAGTCTCGAGTTGGTGTAATTAATGTAGCATGAAGAAGATAACTAACCTTTGATTTAGTCTGGAGGAGTTGACAATCATTCCAAGTAGTCTATGAGAGATGGGAGTTTTCCATGTAGCCTGAAGTGGATAGCCATCCACATTGTCGTATGGAGAATAGTTTTGTTGCTTGGCTTTGTGTTCATGCTCCACATACACCAAGAAAGCATATTATTATTTTGACTTTCGTTGAAGCCTGCCCCTTCTTTTCTTCCACGTACTACTTGTGCCGAGTCAAAAATGAGACCTTTCATATAATCATTCCATGCTACAAGTGAAGATGCTCGTATGTAGAGTCAAAAAAGCCAAGCCAAAGCACTTCATGCTACACGTGAAGATGCTAGCATGTAGAGTCAAAAAATCCAAGCCAAAGCACTTCATGCTACACGTGAATATGCTTCATGTATAGTCAAAAATGCCTAGCCAAAGCACTCCATGGATCACGTGAAGATGCTTGTATGTAGAGTCAAAAAAGCCAAGCCAAAGCACTCCATGCTACACGTGAATATGCTTGCATGTAGACTTAAAAAATCCAAAAATAAAAATGAAAGAAACTATAAGTATGAAACACAAACGAGAGTTGAATGTTTAGTGGTCAACTGGTATGTCCAAAAATGGGCCATGCAAGCTATGAAAGCAAACATGTATTGTGCTTGTATGGATGTGTTAATGAAGGCGTATGTTTGCTGGGCCATGCATGATTTGTCTCTTTCTGTATGGAGTGTAGCATGGGATTTTCAAGGTGATGGGTGATAAGCTTACATCTTTTGTAGGCGTATGATGTTTATGCATATGGGATGGTTCGTGAATGGTGGAATAAAGAGAGATATTATTTCCACTATACTTATCTGATGGTTTTCAAAAATCAAAATATCTTGTAGTGTCGAATGAGACCTGGTCATTTTAAATCAAGTTGGATCCCATATGTCTTGGCCTGTGCATGGTGTTTTGTCGAATGGACCATTTCTCCTTTGCATGTGGCTTTGTCGAGTGAACCCCACAATCATCTCTTCTTTGAATATAATTTTATAGATATGATCGAGCATGTGGTCTCATAGTAGGCTATTCTTACAGTCTACATTTGTTTAAGGACTACATGTGGCAGAGTGCTTTCTTCGAGTGTAGATTGGAGATAATTACTCCAACATTTCCTTTCACACAGAAGATGTGACTTGTTGTGAAAGGTCGGCTGGTGAAATGTGATGGCTTTTTTAGTGATTAAATGGATGGTTGTTTGATGATGAATTTTCACTTGCCATATTCTTGAATGCTCCTAAGAGATTGGGTTGATAAGATAGTTGAAATGACTTGTAGCCTCACACCTTTGAGTGGCCGAAGAATGAATTATGTTCCAGTTACTATTGGAGATTAGTACTGGAGTTTTACATGGATCAATTTTCATCTTTTATTGATCGTAATTGTTTTGTAGAGTGGCTGATTATGCCACCACATGATCTGGTGTCTGTTTGTAAGGATTGTAGACTGAGTGGTCTTTGATTGCTATGAATCGCTAAGGCCCCACGGTGGGCGCCAAATTGTGGATGCTGGAATTTGACCGAGGTCCACAATCAGAATTTGTAGGTTGGGGGCATTAGCGATCCTGCAAGACAAAGGTAGAGTGAGCGGGAGCAGACTACCCACCGGTGTGGTGGGTGCCGGAGGCACTCCGACGCCCAAGTCAGTAGCATGAAATGAGCGGTAATTATGTAAATGTAAAAGGTAGGGTTGATGTTACCTTGACCTCTTTGGGTGGCTATGAGGATGGTATGAAGTGTTTAAGAAATGTGAAGCTCTGAGAGCTTGTGTCAGAGAGCAGAAGCTGTAAGAGAGAAGTCAGGCTTGCTCTCTCTCTTTGGGTGGCCATGAGGATGATATGAAGTGTTTAAGAAATGTGAAGCTCTGAGAGCTTGTGTCAGAGAGCAGAAGCTGTAAGAGAGAAGTCAGGCTTGCTCTCTCTCTTTGGGTGGCCATGAGGATGGTATGAAGTGTTTAAGAAATGTGAAGCTCTGAGAGCTTGTGTCAGAGAGCAGAAGCTGTAAGAGAGAAGTCAGGCTTGCTCTATCTGTTTCTCGAATTGTGTTGTAATTTATAGATGAAGATGAATGACTTTTGCAGCTGGCATCAGTCCCACAATGTGCTAAGATATCATTATTTAATGATCAAAGTGGAGCAATTAGGTTAAGTGAGGAATATTAGGTAAGGTTTTGGCTTTATGTATGAATCAAGTGGAATAAGGTTTTTATTGGGCTTTATCTTGGGCTTTCATCTCTGTCTATGGGCTTTATCTGACATTGGTTTCGAATGGAAAGACAGTTTTACCCCTGGCCCAAATTTGGCACGTACAATTATTATGTTTTATCCTAATTAAACTTGATGTTTAGGTTTTTCTATGTAGTTATTCTAAGGGTCCGTTTGTTTTATCGTAAAATAATTTCCTAAGTAAAATATTTTCCATTAAAATCATTTTCCGAAAAAAAAATATTTTATTGTGTTTGAGTATCGCCTAAAAATATTTTTGAAATATTTAGCGCCTCCAATATTCTGTTAGGAAAATATTCTATAATGGTTAGAAGTAAGTATGGATGGTAAAAAGACCCATGTCCTGCACATAATCGCATGGACCTTAAAGTTTAGGGTCCAGAAACACTCAGGTCCAAAATTTTTGGACAATTCTAGGATCTACACGATTCCGAAATTTTAGGACATGTGTCCATAATTATATTAACTTTATACAAATATAATTGAATAAAGATAAAAAAAAAAAAATTTGGATGCGATTTGGATATATTTGGATCCAGATCCACTAATATCCAAAATTCCGAGACTCAGGTCAAGAATTTTATTTATTTTATACAATATAATTGAAAAAAGATAAAGAAAATAAATATGGATTTTCAGATCCGATCCGAGTATACCCGGATCCAGATCCACGTGGATCTGGAATTCCGAGACGGAGTTTAGAATTTTAATATATACAAATATAATTGAAAAAAGATTTAAAAAATTCCGATTTCTGGATCCAATCACGATATATCTAGATTCAAATCTTCGAGGATCCGGAATTTCGGGACGCAGTTTTAAAATTTCATTAATTTTATATAAATATATTTGAAAAATATAAAAAAAAAAATATATTTTCAGATCTGGATCAAGTATATAGTATCTAGATCCAGATCATATATACCCACATCTAGTTACAAATAATTTATTTTCTCGAATTTAGATACATACCTGAATCCACCAAAACACAGGTATCCACCAAAACACATTCGGATAAGGAATTCAGGTCCAGGCGTCATAAACTGTGCAAACTGTTTTCAATGAAAAAATGATTTTTGTGGTTTAACGTGGTGATATTTTTCAGCATTTGATTAATAACAAGAATCATTTAACTTTTAACATAAATTAAAATTACATAACATCATTTATCAACCACTTTTTATTTGTCATATTTTTTTTAATCCAAATTCCAAATTAGGGTTGGTTAATGGGCTAAGCTTGGAAAAGTCCATCCCAAAATTCTAGTATAATTTATTAATATTTTCAAGATATTGGAAAAATATAATTTATTAAATTTTAAATTAACACTCTTATTAAGTTATTTGTGACCCAAACTTAAATAAAAAATATTTAAATTAATTCAATTTTTAAAATTGGTTCCATTTGCCAACCCTAAATCAAAGTCAATAATGCACATCAGAAAGTCCGCGTAAATCGTTACTGACAAAACAGTAATAAAAAACGGAATCCAGGGGCACAAATCTGAAAAAACCCGACGTTACAAATTCCATTTCAACTCGAATCCATTCACCATCGATTCAATAAACCGCCTCGACATCTGTGAATCGAAAGTCAACTCTCTTTCCTATGGACGTCTCCGCGTCACCGCTCGGCGACGCCACGGCCTCCTCCTCCTCGTCAGCCGACTATCCCGAGGCGCCGTCGCCTCCAGTGGAAGAGGATAGAGTGAATAGTAATTTGGCTAAGTTCGATAATAACGAGGATGAGGAGGAGGAAGAAGAGGACGTATGTCGGATCTGTCGGAATCCGGGAGATTCGGAGAATCCGTTACGGTATCCTTGTGCTTGTAGTGGAAGCATCAAGTTTGTTCACCAGGATTGCCTCCTTCAGTGGCTCAATCACAGCAACGCTCGCCAATGCGAGGTTTTTTTTTTTTTAAAGAATTACCAATTATTAACTTATATATTATTATTTTTTTTAAATAAGAGGAGAAAGATTGAACCTTCCGTGGATTAATGATATTTGAATTGTATGATTTTCTTGTAAGGTAAATTTTGAATAAAAAAAATTAGATTTTTTACGATTTTCTGTGGATATGTACCATATGGAAGAAGAAGAAAATGTTATTTCAATTAGGGTTTTTAGGGGATTTGTTTTGTTTTTAGTTTATTTATTTGAGTTTTGAGACTAATGTTTAATTGATTATGGTAAAATGTAAAGGGTGATTGGGTACTGTTTGGAAATGGGAATAATGACAAAATGAAAATGAAAATGATGGACAGAGAGTTGAAGCTTTAGAGTTTCTTTTTTGGGTTGGATGGAGAATGTTAAGTATAGAAAAGGTGCAGCAGCAAATTCTTTATACTTGATTTACTATAATTGCTTAAAATTTTAATTGGCTTCTTACCCTCGGTTGTCAAAATGTTATATTCATGATTAGATTGGTTTCCCCATTGGGTTCCATGTCGGTTGAGCTGTTGAGGATTTTAAGATCGTGATTTAGGAGTGAATAGTATCATATTGACCTATAAATCTCATGACTTTGATAAATCATATGACAACAGTATATGTATTTCTAGATAATTAGCATGCTGAACATGTCAGTAGGAGCCTAAGATGTGGTGTAAATGTATGCATAAAACCAAACACAACAACAACAATGAAATCATGATTCCTGCTATTGTGCATTAATTAATTTTATTTATCCGGCTTGCGTTCAATGTTATAAAAAAACGCTAGGCGGTAGGCGTATGGTGGGGGAGCGCCTAGGCCTTATAGGCGCCGCCTAGAAGGATATGCTAGGCGATTTTATTTTTTATTAAAAAAATTAGGAAAAAAATAAATTTTGGGAAAAAATGTACAGACCCGCTTAGAGCTGTCTAGGTGGTACCCTAGAACCGCCTAATCGCCTGACATCGCCCAACAACCGTTTTTATGTATAATCAGAACAGCCAGGCACCACCTAGCGCCTAGGGGGCGGCCCTTTTTTAGAACATTGTTGAAATTTTACAAGTGCTGGAAAGTGTCTGTTGTTGCTTTCAATTCACCTTGATTCTGTTTATGACATGCTCTATTTTCTCGCTGAAGATGCTATTCCTGTAATTGAATGTACTTGTTGCCTTTGTAGGTTTGTAAACATGCATTTTCCTTCTCCCCTGTTTATGCCGAGAATGCTCCAGCAAGACTTCCGTTTCAGGAATTTGTAGTTGGGATGGCGATGAAAGCTTGCCATGTCCTGCAATTTTTTATACGGCTCAGTTTTGTACTTTCAGTTTGGCTCCTCATCATACCTTTTATCACATTTTGGATATGGCGGTTAGCTTTCGCGAGGAGTTTTGGAGAAGCTCAGATATTATTTTTGGGTCATATCTCCACTACAGTTATTCTTACTGATTGTCTGCATGGTTTTTTACTTTCTGCAAGCATTGTGTTTATTTTCCTTGGAGCGACTTCTTTAAGGGATTATTTCAGGCATTTACAAGAGATTGGAGGACAAGATGCTCAGAGAGAGGATGAAGGGGACATCAATGTTGCTCGTGCTGCCAGGCGACCTCCTGGACAAGCCGATAGGAATTTTGCCGGTGAAGGAAATGCGGAAGATGCTGGTGGAGCACAAGGTATTGCGGGAGCTGGTCAAATGATAAGAAGGAATGCAGAAAATGTTGCTGCACGATGGGAGATGCAGGCAGCTCGTCTTGAGGCCCATGTTGAACAGATGTTCGATGGTTTGGATGATGCTGATGGTGCAGAGGATGTACCCTTTGATGAGCTTGTTGGCATGCAGGGTCCTGTTTTTCATTTGGTTGAAAATGCTTTTACAGTAAGTCTGCCATTTCTTCTTTATCTTTTTCCTGTTATCATTATAGATTGGTAATTCTTTTTTCTTTTATTTGGTTGCCTATTTATTTTTTCTTGGTGGTTATTACTTTGGTATCTTTCTCCTGTTCTTTCTATATTTTCTTGGGTGCTGTTGAATGTCGGGGACAGCATATTATTGGAAGCATCTTACGTCTGTTTTCTGGTAGAATAAATCGCTACTTTTAGGTTTGCTATTAGATATGTTTTTAGTCGGTGTCAGGCATGATTTTACTAGCTCCATTTTCAATGTATAAATGACACTCAGATCTCTTGTACTTGGCCTAAATGTCAATTAGGTTCATCTTTTAAGTGTTTTACCACTTTCAACCATTGCCGTCGATTTTTGGTGTTAAGTTCAGAAGTCGACTTCTGTTGACCAACCAATATTTGCTTTACAGGCTTCTGAACTTAACACCACCAAGTCGGAGGAAAGTGACTGGAAAAATGGGGACATAACTGACACTTACATGGAATCTAAGCATTATTTGCTGAATTTTAAAAGTAAAACTAAATTTGACTGTGGGATTACAGTTTTGAACTCCAATGGTAAGCAAGCTTTAGGATAAAGTCATGCAAGTATCGATTTGATAGGCTCTAGGATAAAGTCATACAAGTATCAATTTGATAGAACAAAACCCCATTATCTAATTCAATACTGTTTATTTTGGATACCGTTTAGATTCTGTGGATTGTTGCTTCCTGATTTATTTGGTGTTTTTCATATCCAGAGAATTAAATTGTATATTTAGCCTCTTTTGATTACCTGATTGGAAAATTTTCGTCATATGATGATTGATGAGTGATTTTACTCCTTTGCAGGTTCTTGCAAGCAACATGATATTCCTCGGGGTTGTGATCTTTCTGCCCTTCTCATTAGGTCGGATAATTCTTTACTATGTATCTTGGCTTTTCTTCTCTGCTAGTGGTCCAGTGTTGTCATCAGTCATGCCGCTTACAGAGATGGCCTTTTCATTAACAAATATCACTTTGAAGAATGAATTAAGTGCTGTGATGAATCTAACATCCGAAGGGCAAGAAGGTGGTCTTCTTGGCCAAGTTGCAGATGTGTTGAAAGGAAATGTTAGTGGAATAACTGAAGCAGCAAACAGTACAAGTGCCTCAATTTCAGCAGATCTGTTGAAATGGGCAACTGTGGGAACATCACGGCTTTCTGATGTTACAACTCTCGCTATTGGATACATGTTTATATCCTCTCTCATCTTATTCTACCTTGGCATTGTTGCTCTGATTCGGTATACCAAGGGCGAGTCTTTGACTATGGGGAGGTTCCATGGTATTGCTTCTATAGCAGAGACAATTCCATCCTTCTTTAGGCAGTTCTTGGCTGCAATGAGGCATTTGATGACCATGGTTAAGGTAGCTTTCCTTTTGGTCGTTGAACTTGGGGTGTTCCCTTTGATTTGTGGTTGGTGGTTGGATGTATGCACTATAAGGCTGTTTGGGAAGTCGATGTCTCAAAGAGTTGAGTTCTTCTCAGTCTCTCCTTTGGCAAGCTCATTGGTCCATTGGGTTGTAGGAATTGTTTACATGTTACAGATAAGCATCTTTGTCAGCCTTCTTCGAGGGGTACTGCTCATTGCCATCTTATTTTAGTTCTGGAATTGTAGTCTGAGTACTCTTATGACTCTGGTTCATTTGCTGTGACAGGTTCTCCGTAATGGAGTTCTGTACTTTCTTCGAGATCCTGCTGATCCAAACTATAATCCATTCCGTGATCTAATTGATGATCCTGTACACAAGCATGCTCGCAGAGTTGTGCTGTCTGTTGCAGTCTACGGGAGTTTGATTGTGATGCTGGTATTTTTGCCAGTCAAATTTGCTATGCGCATTGCTCCTTCCATTTTTCCTCTTGACATATCGTAAGCAGACACTTAATATTTTTGTGGAATCTTTTACTGCAGTTTCTTTCCTTGTTGATATATCAACTTTTATTTGCTGAATGTACAACTGTGTGTGTATGCAGCATGTCCGACCCATTTACAGAAATGCCAGCTGACATGCTTCTCTTTCAAATCTGCATTCCATTTGCCCTTGAGCATTTCAAATTGCGCATAACGATCAAGTCTCTTCTTCGCTATTGGTTTACAGCTGTTGGCTGGGCACTTGGTCTCGCAGACTTTTTGCTGCCTAGACCTGAGGACAATGGTGGCCAGGAGAATGGGAATATTGACATAAGGCGTGATAGAAATTTTGAGATTAGGCATGATGGACTACAGGTAATACCGGTAGGACCTGATCGAGCCCTGATTGGAATGCCAGCTGTTGAAGATATAAATAGAGGCACTCTTGCATCGGGAAACTCTAATGTTTCAGAAGAGTATGATGGTGATGATCAATCTGACTCCGAGTAAGTTGCAGGGCACCTTAAATTTGTTTCATTACAAGCGATTCTATATTACATCATTGTCTGAATTACTGTTGACCAAATTTCTCCCATGTGTTGGTGTTTTATTGAGTGCACCCTTGAACTAAGGCTGTGGATTCATAAGCAAAATACACTACTTAGGTTAAATGCTTGCTCATTTTGATAATCCAAAAGCTTCATGTCATTGTAGTGCTGTGTGACTCTTTGATATGCAATAATCCTGTCGGACTACTATTTTCATTCTTTGCATTTTTCAATATTTTTGTTATAATTGATTATGTTGATTGGTTTCTGATTTTTCTGCTTACCCTCTATTGTCTATCTCTGTATTGTAGCAGGTACTGCTTTGTTCTCCGCATCGTCCTCTTGCTGGTGATTGCCTGGATGACTCTGCTTCTTGTTAACTCCGCCTTGATAGTTGTACCAATTTCACTTGGACGTGCACTCTTCAATGCCATTCCCCTTCTTCCAATTTCCCATGGCATCAAGTGCAATGGTTTACATTGTTGATTGTATTATTTATAGTCCCCATGCTTCATGCCCTTGGATAAAAACGCTAATATACTTTTTGTCTTCCCATTTCATAGATCTATATGCTTTCATCATTGGAAGCTATGTTATTTGGACTGCTGTAGCTGGAGCCAGATATTCCATTGAGCATGTTAGAACGAAGAGGGCAGTGGTTCTGTTTAAGCAAATCTGGAAGTGGTGTGGTATTGTTGTTAAGAGCTCTGTGTTATTGTCAATATGGGTAAGGCTTATTCGGGTCATCAGTCTCTTACAGTAGGGTTGTTTTTTTTTTTTTTTTTTTTTTTTTAAATCCTGGTTATTGGAGTTCTAACCCTTCAATTCCTTTGCTGCTGTTATGTTCCAGATTTTTCTCATTCCGGTGTTAATTGGGTTGCTGTTTGAGCTTTTGGTGATTGTACCAATGCGGGTGCCTGTGGATGAAAGCCCTGTTTTCCTCCTGTATCAAGATTGGGCTTTGGGACTCATCTTTCTGAAGATCTGGACTAGATTGGCAAGTGTCACCCTTCTGTGATATATTTTAATGTGCTCTAAACAATGAATCACGTTTTATCCCTCAATGTAACAGGTTATGCTGGATCACAACATGCCGCTGGTTGATGAAAGCTGGCGAATAAAATTCGAAAGGGTGAGAGAAGATGGTTTCTCAAGGCTGCAAGGTCTTTGGGTGCTGCGAGAGATCGTGTTCCCAATCATAATGAAGTTACTAACAGCTCTATGCGTACCTTATGTCCTAGCCCGAGGGGTATTCCCCGTGCTTGGGTACTCGCTAGTCGTAAATTCAGCAGTCCATCGGTTTGCATGGCTGGGATGTCTCTGCTTCAGCGTGTTGTGGTTTTGCGCAATGAGATTCCATGTATGGTTCACTAACCTTCACAACTCCATACGCGATGACCGATACCTCATCGGCCGCAAGCTCCATAACTTCGGGGAAGATCTACAGGAGAAGCAAAATGACGCAGGGACGATTTCCTCCGAAATGCGAAACTCGGATTACCGAGAAGCAGATGTAGGATTGAGGCTGAGGCGTGCTCACTGAAACAATGGTGGCAGCTGCAATTTGTAATAGGTTACCCAGTATTTGATAACTTTGTTTTTTATATTATGTTGATAGCTTGTTTACCCTCAATAGATTTGTGAGTAATTGTCCACCTGGTGCACATATATAATTACATCGATATTAAATTAAAAATTTGCGGAGAAAAACAATGAAGTAATTCAATATTCAATCTCTGCTTAATTTTGCTAACTATGAAGTTTTAATAGTCAGCTTTTTACTGTTCTGATTAAATTCTCTTTCTTTTTTTTTAACACGTCACTTAATCCAATTTTCAAACAAAACAACCATAAATATCCGATCCAGATTGCAGGATATTACATGTATATTATTCGGACCAGGCATTCTCAGCATTCTAGATTTCCTAGACCCAGATGCATATCCGACTACATAAATCCTTATCAGGATTTTGACACGACCAGTCTGGACAAATTAATTTTAAACCAAAACAGGCCAATACTATCCACACGCATAAACAGACAAAAATATAAGATCTTTAATGTCACAAACTCTCAAATAAATCCAGAAATTCTCAATAATTAAAAGTAAAAACAATAAAAAGAGTTGCCTAGTCTATCAAATCATTCACTTCAAGTCTTTTAACTGTAATCCAAGCCATATCTAGAATAAATTCATAAATAGCATTTTTCAAATACCGCAAGCTTGCAACTTAGGAAACTAAGTTATCACTCAATGATAATGAGGCTAGTTGATCAGCCGCATTACCAGCCTGCTGCTGCTGCTGAGCAACGTTCCTCAGAACCTCCATTGCCTCTGCCACCTTCGCTTTCAGAGCATCTGGTGACTCGAGCAAGTGCAAAACCTCAGTCTGATCCATCTCCAATAGCATCCCTGTAACCTTAGCTGCCGCATCAGGCTCCAGCTGTTCCACAAGTGGGTAAAGATTCTCCCCCAGCATCTACAAAATTGGTACAGCAAACAAAGAAATTTAGTTGGCACAAGTGAATTATTGTTATTATCATTTTATTACTTCAGAAATTGGGAAATAACAAATGGGTACAATAAGTATTCAGGTGTTGCATTTTATTATATTTCTGTTAATAAAAAATGTAGGAAAATATAAAATCTTTTCATGAAATATAGTAGAATGAAAGGTATTGTAAAGATATATATAGTATAATATAAAGTTTTGTAATGATATACCGAAATACTTCTTGTACCCTATGTTGTCAAAGGTGGTAGGCAGGACAAGGCGTTTTAGTAGTTCAACTCACCCAAACACTGCCTAAGCACCGCCCTAACGCCGCCTTTGATCAGTCAAATGCAGCGGGTTGACTTAAAATACCTAAGGCGTTACCCAAGTGTTGCTTAGGCACTGTCTTTAACAACATGGCGTATATCCATTTGTTATTTCTCAATTAGGGTCTGTTTGGTTCAACAGAGGGGAGGGGAGGGATTTTAATGGAGGGGAGGGGAGGTGAGGTGAGGGGAGGGGAGAGATTTTAATTAAATATATGTTTGGTTCAAAGGAGGGGGGGGAGGGGAGGGGAGGGGAGAATTTTTAATTAGATATATGTTTGGTTCAAGAAGGGATGTGAGAGATTTTAAAACTAATTTACTATTTTATCCTTGTAGCCTTTTATAAATAAAATTAAAACAATATAGGCTTATATTATCTTTAAATTAAATAAAGAATAAAATTAAAATTAAAATCTCTACATAATACGTGTTATTAAAAATAAAATTAAAACAATATAAGATAAGAGAATAAGAAGAATTGAATGGTGAAGCAAATATAAGAGGGATTTGTAATTATGACAATTTTGGATTTTAATGTATAAGTAGGGATAATTTAGTCAATGTATTTAAAATTTTAATTGCTCACTTTCTCTCCCCTCCAAAACCCCCCCACTTTTGGAGGGGAGCTAAAATTGGCTTAGAAGGGATTTTGCTCCCCTCCCCTCCAAAAAATTGAACCAAACAAACAAAATTTAAAATAATCTCTCTCCTCCCCTCCAAAACCCCCCAACCAAACACACTCTTAGTGAAATGGTAATAACCCGTTAAATTATTTGCATGGCCGCACAACCAAAGTCATATACACAAGACTTTCCCGGGAACCAGTATGCGGTACTAGAAAGGATTAGTCAGGAAGAAAACCAATCCCAACATTTTTTCCATTGAAAACATTAGAAATAGACAAATCCAAAAAGGACCCCCGGTCAAATCATATGTTGTCTTCATATAGAGATTTTAGCCAGCATGAGCTACCAAGTACCAAGTTAAGAAAATAATTAAAATAATCAATCAATCAATCAATCAATCAATCAATCAAGTGCCCTACCGTCCTCTGCTGCTCTGGAGAAGCATTTGCAAGAGCAGAAGCCAAAGCCCCAATGGGAACTGGCTGGGAAATCGGGGTATCACCCAGTGGCATAGCACCCATCTCACTGTATGGAATAGGTTGCATTCCTCCAACACCAGGCATGGGAACATCCGGCATCCCCCGCCCTGGTGGGTAGCGGTAAACACGCCCCCTTGGAAGCATCTGTCATCCAAACAGTCATTGTATCAAGATAGTATGGATGTGACACATGTATGACCATATATAAAATGGAGGAACAAGTGATATGATATCACCAACCTGTTGCTGCATAATGGGAACATGCGGCTGGTTTTGTTGAATGGCTGCTGCCCTTCCGCCAGTAGGACGATGACCCTGCTGCCCCTGCTGAACAATTGGCATAAAGAAATTTGGCATGGGGCCCCCACCTGGTCTCATACCATGAACAAGTTGCTGCTGATAACCAAATCCAGGCTGACAAATATAAAATGCATTATAAGGAACAGCACTTTAAATGTAAATAATTAATTTTAAATCAAAATGATTAGAATAAAGGCCCCAATTAGCCTGCATTGGAAATGCTAAAAAAATCCAACAAATTAACCTTGCATCACTAAAATGTTGATGAAGAGAATATCCAAGGGAAAAAAGTTACCTGAGGTGGAATCATAGCAGGCGGACCTTGACCATAGAACATTTGTTGCCCGATACCTGGACCACCAGGAGGGTACATCGGCATACGAGGAGCAACTGTGGGTGCCATTGAAAGTGGCCTCATTTGAGAAAATTGAGCCTGTATAAACAGGAGATAACAATTATGCATACATGAAAGTATAAGACAAAGTTAAAAATGTGAACAAGCATGGATTCTCGGAGTATCACTATTGAGATTTGAGAGAGAAGAAAGAAAAAGAATAATAAAAAGGAAAACTAAACTGTCACAAAAACCTTGAAAGGAAAGGGAGGACAAAATCCAACATCCCATGTGTCTAATTTCTATCAGCTAAGATATATATGTTCCTAGGCTAAATAACACATTACAGAAGAACATTATTATTTTACAAAGGTAACAGAAGCACCAACAACATAAAAAAAAACAGTAAATTGTCATCATTGGAGGAGGCATACCTGCAACCTGGCTCTTCTATCTTCCTTGCGTTGTGCAAGAGCAACATATAGTGGTTTGGAGACAACCATCTTGCCATTCATCTCTAGGAGCTGTCAAAATTGGAAAAAAACTAAAAGATTATGTTAAGGTCCTCAGAAATGTGTACAAACACAAACAACTTACAGCTCTAGATGCCTCTTCAGGGGTTGAGAACGCAACAAACCCAGATCCTCTACTAATTCCACTCGGGTCACGCATTACCTATTCAAATTCAAGAGAAAGCTTCAGTCGAATCAGTCATCAAACTAAAATGGTTAAAATATGCACACATTTCACCATTCATCCAAAAGATGCTACACACCTTGTATGATGTGATGCTACCAAATGGAGAGAACAGCTGCTTAAGTTTTTCATCATCTATGGTATCATCTAAATTTTTAATATACAAGTTTGCTCCCTGAAATTTTTCAGACGCCTCCTTCATATTCTGCTCAAATTGATTTTTCAATTCAAGTTCCCTTTCAGATTTCTTCTGGGCTTTCCCAACATACCACTCCTTATCATCAAATTTCTTACCATTAAGAGCCTCAACAGCTCTAGCAGCATCATCTGCATTCTCAAAGTTGACAAATCCAAAGCATTTTGATTTTCCATCCCCATCTCTCATCACTACAGCACTAGTGATTGTGCCAAATTCAGCAAAAGCTTTCTGCAGATCTTCATCAGTGGTTGACTCTGAGAGATTCTTCACATAAATATTGGTGAATTTGTTCTTGTTGGCTTCAGTATCTCTCTCTTGCTTGCGGAGGAAGGGCCCAACATAAACTTGCTTGTCGTTCAATAGCATACCATTCAACCTCTCAATAGCTTTCTGGGCAGACTCCTCATTTTCAAATTGTACAAATCCATAGCCTTTTGACTGACCATTGAAGTCTGTAGCAACCTTACAGGAGAGGATGTTCCCGAATGCAGAAAAAGTATCATGTAATGCTTTGTGATCGATAGCCTTATCTAGGTTCTGTCAAGTTCAAAACAAGAGCAGTCAGTAAATAACTACAACAGAAAGGGAAAAGGAATCATACCGAATTGGCATACTAACACCAATAAAAATGATACGTTATCAAATCGGTGGTATTTTTATCATTAGAGCTTATAAGGTAATTACAAAGCAATGGATGCAGATATGGTGTAGGACCCACCATCTTCTGAAAACAGTGACTAGGGTTCGTCATAAGATAAACCTGGTCCAGAGTTCATGGCTGTAGGACCAGCAATACTATACTACTGCTCTCACATGCCATTGCAATAGTCCCTCATAATAGTTTCCCCTGGTTTTTTATCAATTTTTTTCCCTTGCTACATTGCATTTTGTTCAACACTCGCATTCATTAATGGTATCTTTTCTCCTTTTTCCATATGACATATAAATAAACACAGACACTTGCTTAAAGCCAACACACACACACACACACACAAAATAAAAAAAATGAGGCAGATGGAGAAAAAGAATACAAAAACCAGATTATAGTGACATATGAATACCTTAATGAAAATATTCCCTGACCCACTTTTGCGAATACTTGGATCACGATGAGAATACATAACCCTAATGGGCTTTCCATTCACAGGGGCGAAGTTCAGCGCCTCCAATGCCCTTGCCGCTGTCAACAATTTCAGAAAACTAACAATGAGATTTCAAGACAACACATAAGGTGCATGCACAGATATTTAATTGAGTTTGACCGACTCAATTCAATCCAGGAACTACATCAGTGACAAATTAGAAGTTGATAATCAAGCTATAATACCAAGTACCAACCCATGAGCATTGTGTTTTCGCCATATCACTCGTATATGCGGTCCGAATCACTTACTGTACAAACTCCTAAATGTAGTATTATACACCACCACATTTCTCATATCATTCTTTTAAAAAAAAAATTTACATGACTAACTTATTCTCATGTAAATTTGTACAACAAAAGAATTTATATAGGACTTGTACACGTAATATTATTCTTTTAATTAACTTTCACGAAACTGTTACCTTAAGAAGTTAATTATTCCAAAAAAAAAGACAATTACTATAATAAACATTTTATTAAAAAAACTAACCTTCCTGTTCGTTACTATAATTGACGTAACCGTAACCAAGCGATCGTCGGGTCGACAAGTCCCTACAAACCCGAACCGAAAGAACTTGACCCGTTTGATTAAACAGATCGTACAGCTGCGAATCCGTCACGTTTGCCTCCAGATCCCCCACGTAAAGCGACGTCGCCCCGAATTGACTGGCAATGGCCGCCGCACCGCCATTCACGTTCTGTCCCTGAGCTTGAACCTGAGCCATCTCAAAAACAATCAAACAAAAAAACCCTTTTTTTCAATTAATTTTTTTCCTTTTTTTATTTTTTTCCTTTTTTGGGTTTTTTCTTCCCTCTCCTCTTGTTATTCTTCAACACCCAAAAAAAAAAAAAAAACCCTAAACTTGTTAATAATAATAAACAAGTGATCCGAATTTAAGAGAACTTGAGCTTTGTTTTGTGTTTTTGCTTTTTGCTTTTTTTCTTGTTTTGTTTCTTATATGGATAGATGAGGAGGAGAGGGAATCGGAGATATGGATAGAGTGATTGTTGGCGCCGGCGGCGCGTGAGAGATAGAGAAGCGAGTATTTTTTTTTCAATTAAAAAAAAAAAAACCGGAAATAAGAGCTAACAGGGCAGCTGTAACTGCACTGAAAGGAAACTTTAAGGAGGCTTGTCGGGTTCTTCTTATAGCTGGTGTTAAAAAAGTGAAAAACCCTAAGATGATCGAATGGCCAAATCTTCGCCGTTGGATCGGTGTAACCACTCGCTTTAGATGTTCACATGGTTAATAAAATGATGAATTTTACTGTTAAAGACGTGAGGTTAGGAAAAAATTTTCATGTGTTCGCGTCTCAAAACTATACACGGTAAAAAAGTCTGTTTCCGGTCCAATCTGGTCCGTCCGAATTTTTATTTGAAGCGGGATAAAAAAATCAGGACCGAATTTTATAATGATAGGTTCAGTTTGGACCCGGGATTGAACTTAAAAATAAAAACAAAAATTAATTATGTTGGCAGTATTTTCAGGCCCTATGATATTTAAGCAGTACGGTAGGGGTAAAAAAGTAATTCCCTTCTTGGTCAAGATCATTAATGCCGACCCGACCACTAAAAGCCAACAGTAAGGGGCCAATCACTTTATGATCGGTAACCGACCACTCCAGACCGGATGGTCGGACATTATCAGATCGATAGCAGCATTCTCAGTTCAAAAGACCATTGTGACCGACCTCATGAAGACCGAGAATATGGCGAGATATGCTCCAGGAGATAAAACATCTTATTTTTACGGATAAGAAGATAAGTTATCATACTTTCATGAGGAAAAATTGATAAGTCAGAAATAGAACGGGCCTAGAAAAAACTATAGTCGAACTCGGGGGTTGGAAGTGTTAGAAACAGAACGGGCCTCGGGAATACAAGGTGGTCGGTCAGTGCAAGTAATGTTCACGGATGAGGATGCTCAAGGGGTGAGTTTCCCCCACGATGATGCATTAATAATCAAGGCGATAATATGAGGTTTTGAGGTAGACGGAATCTTAGTGGATCCCGGGAGTGCAGTGGATATAATCCCCAAGGAGGCTTTGGACGACATTGGGGTGGAGTATGCGGCTCTTACCGACGATGAGACTCCCCTATACGGCTTCGGGGGCTCGACGGTCGTTCCATTAGGAAGGATACAATTGGCAATGACGATCGGAACCCGTCCCCGGACTCGGACGGTTATGATGAATTTCACGGTGGTAGATTACATGAGCAGTTACCAGGTCATTGTTGGTCGACCTTTCATGATGAAGACAAAGGCTGCAATGTCTTGATATTACTTAAAGTTAAAGTTCCCCACCCGGGATGAGATTGGAATCGTGTGCGAAAGTCAGAAGGTGGCTCGGAGCTGTTTTGCCACCCTCTCAAGGGAAACCCTTTGCATTGAAGTAGGTACCCGGAAAAGACAAGGGAACGAAAACGAGGAAGAAGCAAGTAAAGATCCGGGTCCTCGGCCAAAGAAAGTTGCCCGGCTAGGGGCAGTCGAAGAATTAGAGGTGATGGAACTTTTCGGACCTGGGAAGAATGTAAAAATAGGGAGGGACTTAGACGAGGTCTTGAAACAGGACCTGCTGAAGTGTCTAAAGGAGTACCCGGACATCTTTACATAGGGGCACGACGATATGCCGGAATTGATCCGAAGTTCATCAATCACAGCTTGGCAGTAAACCCATCACACAAACCGGTCAAACAAAAAAGAATGAACTTTAACCAGGAACGGTGCAGGGCAATGGCGGCCGAGGTAGAAAAACTGTTGAAAGCTGGTTTCATCAGAGAAGTGAAATACCCGGTGTGGGTATCGAACGTGGCATTAGTGAAGAAATCCAATGGAAAATGGAGGATGTGCGTGGATTTCACCGACCTCAACAAAGCATGGCCGAAAAACAGCTTCCCACTACCAAAGGTAGATCAGTTGGTAGATTCGACGGCCTGGACAGTTGGGGAAATACGGCTGCAGGGAATGTGTTCCTGTACGTTTTGTCTGACCAACGGATCTGCGAGAAGCATAGCACGAGTAGGGATTATGCCCTCGTGGCGTTTGCTTGCTCCAGTGTTACCGAACATAAGGAGGAGCATGCCCTTAATGTTTCGGACACTCTTTGATCCCTACCTATTTGGTCATTCGGATCCGTGAGAAGCATAGCACGAGGAGAGATTATGCCCTCGTGGCGTTTGCTTGCTCCAGTGTTACCGAACATAAGGAGGAGCATGCCCTTAATGTTTCGGACACTCTCTGATCCATACCTATTTGATCATTCGGATCCGTGAGAAGCATAGCACGAGGAGGGATTATGCCCTCGTGGCGTCTGCTTACTCCAGTGTTACCGAACATAAGGAGGAGCATGCCCTTAATGTTTCAGACACTCTCTGATCCCTACCTATTTGATCATTCGGATCCGTGAGAAGCATAGCACGAGGATGGATTATGCCCTCGTGGCGTTTGCTTGCTCCAGTGTTACCGAACATAAGGAGGAGCATGCCCTTAATGTTTCGGACACTCTCTGATCCCTACCTATTTGATCATTCGGATCCGTGAGAAGCATAGCACGAGGATGGATTATGCCCTTGTGGCGTTTGCTTGCTCCAGTTTTACCGAACATAAGGAGAAGCATGCCCTTAATATTTCGGACACTCTCTGATCCCTACCTATTTGATCTTTTGGATCCGTGAGAAGCATAGCACGAGGATGGATTATGCCCTCGTGGCGTTTGCTTGCTCCAGTGTTACCGAACATAAGGAGGAGCATGCCCTTAATGTTTCGGACACTCTTTGATCCCTACCTATTTGGTCATTCGGATCCGTGAGAAGCATAACATGAGGATGGATTATGCCCTCGTGGCGTTTGCTTGCTCCAGTGTTACCGAACATAAGGAGGAGCATGCCCTTAATGTTTCAGACACTCTCTGATCCCTACCTATTTGATCATTCGGATCCGTGAGAAGCATAGCACGAGGAGGGATTATGCCCTCGTGGCGTCTGCTTGCTTCAGTGTTACCGAACATAAGGAGGAGCATGCCCTTAATGTTTCGGACACTCTCTGATCCCTACCTATTTGATCATTCGGATCTGTGAGAAGCATAGCACGAGGATGGATTATGCCTTCGTGGCGTTTGCTTGCTCCAGTGTTACCGAACATAGGGAGGAGCATGCCCTTAATGTTTCAGACACTCTCTGATCCCTACCTATTTGATCATTCGGATCCGTGAGAAGCATAGCACGAGGAGAGATTATGCCCTCGTGGCGTTTGCTTGCTCCAGTGTTACCGAACATAATGAGGAGCATGCCCTTAATATTTCGGACACTCTCTGATCCCTACCTATTTGACCATTCGGATCCGTGAGAAGCATAGCACGATGAGGGATTATGCCCTCGTGGCATCTGCTTGCTCCAGTGTTACCGAACATAAGGAGGAGCATGCCCTTAATATTTCGGACACTCTCTGATCCCTACCTATTTGATCATTCGGATCCGTGAGAAGCATAGCACGAGGAGAGATTATGCCCTCGTGGCGTTTGCTTGCTCCAGTGTTACCGAACATAATGAGGAGCATGCCCTTAATATTTCGGACACTCTCTGATCCCTACCTATTTGATCATTCGGATCCGTGAGAAGCATAGCACGATGAGGGATTATGCCCTCGTGGCATCTGCTTGCTCCAGTGTTACCAAACATAAGGAGGAGCATGCCCTTAATATTTCGGACACTCTTTGATCCCTACCTATTTGGTCATTCGGGCCTGTGAGAAGCATAGTACGGGGAAGGATTGTACCCTCGTAGCGTATGCCTGCTCCAGCGTTGTAAGAAGGAGCCCTTGAACAAAACGCAGGCACCATAATGACCTGACGTATAGAGGAATGTGCCCTTACCATTCTAAATGCTCTTTGACCCGAATCCTAGTTCGTCGGGACTCTGAATTGAAAAATTCAGAATTGTGTTTTGGAGACCTCGGACAGGACGCTGTTTTGAGGCATCTGTGCTGTTGCTTTGGGATAAGTGTTAAGTCACCCCCGTTTTTTTGATTTTATTTTCCATAGTTTTGTTTTTGTTTTTTCGCTGGTCTGGCAAGGAGATGCCCGTGCCAAATCCGATAGGACTTCAGAGGTTGATTCACTTCCCTTCTGAATAAGTCCCAAGGATTAGTCGGCTCGGGGCTGGACTCGTCCCGCCGAGGCCGCTGCTTGTGTCATTGGCTCGGGGCTGGAATCGTTCCACCGAGGCCTCTATCTGTATTATCGGCTCGGTTCTTGATTCGTTCCGCCGAGGCCTCTTCTGGTTAATCGGCTCGGGGCTGGATTCGTTCCGCCGAGGCCTCTTCAGGTTATTCGGCTCGGGGCTGGATTCGTTCCGCCGAGACCTCTTCAGGTTAATCGGCTCGGGGCTGGATTCGTTCCGCCGAGGCCTCTTTAGGTTAATCGGCTCGAGGCTGTATTTGTTCTGCCGAGGCCTCTTCTGTTTATTCGGCTCGGGGCTGGATTTGTTCCGCCGAGACCATTATATTTCTCTCAGCTCGGGGTTTGGTTACGTCCCACCGAGTCTGTCTTTTCGGACTGGGGATGTAACATTCCCCCAAAGCCAAGTGTTTCTCCTAGCTCGGAGTCGGGTTTCGTTCCACTACATGATCTTATTTTCGACTCGGGTTGTCCCCTCACGGCCGGACCTCGAGTGATCGTTTGCGGGAAAGCAATCGGAGCAAATTATGAAAGATAAAAAAAAGTGGAATAGAAACACATAAAAATACATATATAAATATAATTGTAAAAAGTTATTACAGGGAAAATGAAGATTGTTCAGGATTACACGGGGCCCCGTTCGGGTTACCCCTTATAGATCGGCCCGTGCATGAGCAATTGGTTCTTCCTCGGCAGGCTCGGATGGCAGATGGATTGGCTCGGCCTCGGGATGAGGGACAATGGCTTCCATATTGACGGGCTGAGAGGTCCCAACAATTATAGCTTCGAGGGCATGAGCAGGAGCCTCAGGTCGGTCCTATTCAGGAGCTGGGGGTACCAGGGCGATCAAAATGGGATCGGGATCCATCACCTCTTCGGGAGAAGGGGGTAGCCATTTTTGAAACTCAACCTGTGAGATTTTCTCTTTGCAGAAGCGGATGGCCGCATGGATAGGCCTCATATCTAGATTGGGCGTATATTGGTGTCGGCTGTGAACGACCGATCTTGTTTGCTTTTGGCGGGAAATCGGCTGATGTTTGACAAGTGTCAAGCTTGGAGTAAACCCTAGAGATGATTTGATGGGCATTTAAATGGATGTGACGGTTGCGCGTCTCGAGAGAGTCTCCAGAAGGGCGGTGAAAAGATTTTGTTTTGGCAGGAAAAGAAGTAAGACCGAGCATCTTGGTTGTACCGAGGACGTGGTGGTGACAGGCCAATAAAACTTCTCCTCACAAAGGTCAGCCGTCACTCCATCAGGAGTACTATTCTTCTTATATAGTTCCCGGCACCAACTTGTATACTCGTTGGAACCGAGAACTAGGGAACATATGTTGGCAGTATTTTCAGGCCCTATGATATTTAAGCAGTACGACATGGATAAAAAGGTAATTCACTTCTTGGTCAAGATCATTAATGCCGACCCGACCACTAAAAGCCAACAGTAAGGGGCTGATCACTTTATGATCGGTAACCGACCACTCCAGATCGGATGGTCGGGCATTATCAGATCGATAACAACATTCTCAGTTCAAAAGACCATTGTGACCGACCTCATGAAGACCGAGAATATGGCGAGATATGCTCCAGAAGATAAGACATCCTATTTTTACGGATAAGAAGATAAGTTATCCTACTTTCATGAGGAAAAATTGATAAGTCAGTGTCCTAATAGGATAAATGAAGTGAATGTAGTTTCGACTAAGAATTCTTATGGGAAAAGAAAAATTGTTTCTTTGCTATTATAAATTGGAGGGGAAAGCGTGCTTGTAAGAAAGAGTTCAGAAGATGACAAGAGGGAATTAGACTTGTAAACACAAAACAGATCAAATAAACATATTTCGGTAATAAGACATCGTTCGTTCTGTGCCCGTGGATGTAGGTTGGATCTGATCCGCCGAACCACGTTAAATCTCTTTTGTTGATTGGTGTATTTATCTATCTTTTGCCAAATTTGCTTTTGGTTTCTCATAAACAAAACAAATTCACAGTTGTGGGAGGATTGTCTCGGGAGTAGAAAAATAAAACCCTTATTGCCCCTGAGACCAAAATCAGCCGTCAACAAATTGTTAATCCATAAATTTTTTATTCTTAGATTGATGCATATGTTTTTAAGAAATTGATACTTTATTTTTGACTTCTTGATTGATATGTTTTAATATATAAGAGTTGGATTATTATTAATTTTAGTTATTTAAAAAAATATCGGGCCAGAAAAAGCCCGTGTTCGATACGGGCCGACCCGTGCCGATAACATTTCGGGCCGGACTTTTCCCGGACTTGAGCTTTTCCATTGAATTTCGGGCTACGGTCGAGCATGGCAAAGCCCGGACCTGGCCCCGACCCATTGCCACACTTACTGAAAACATATAAATCCGAATCGGGTCGGGTTCGGAGTCCCGATTCAAACTTGACATCCTTGAATTAAAATTTTAATTTCTTTTAAAAAAATTAATATATCACTTATTTAAAAAATTAATTAAAATTTAAAAATTTTAATCCACTTATTTTCCGTCCTCATTTCGGGATAATGAGAATATCTCCTTCAGAAAATTTCAAGATTAGAAATTTCTTAATAATTCAAATTTGAAGATCGTGTTCTTATCACGAACCCATCTCATTGCCATCTCCACTTGAGGCTATAAAAAAGGGTTTGAAATATGACTTTGAAATACAGGGGAGAAGGAAAAAATTTCCAAGGAACTATTGAAAGGGGATTAAGACTTGAAGGTTTGGTTGCGAAAGCAATATGAGATTGTGGAGAATATGAGAATTGGAAATGATTGTGAATCAATAAGGGTTTCTTCTATAAATGAATTTGGCATTCGATTTAAAGAAAATATTTTAGTTAAAATTATTTTAATTATACATTGATAGCGGAATAATATTTTGGACGCCTAGTTCGATGAATCACTTATATGTAGAAGTCAATGTCCGATTCAAGTAATAATATTGTATGTACGTTTTTAATATGTATGATGAGTTATATTGATTTATCATATACTATCTCAATATTTTCATTTTAAAACGTGACATTTATTGAGAGAACAATTAAGATACTATTTGTAAATAATTAATTCAATTGGTAAATAGTGACAAACTTATGAATTTCTTCTCAAAAGAGCAAGTCTTAATAATATAAATTTTAGTAAAAATAATACTTTTTTTTTCTTTTGTAAAGCAACTATTGAAATAATTTTTGTGAATAAAATAAGGATAATTTAGATAATTTAATCTGGCAAAAATAAAAAATAAAAAATTCAACCTCTACTTCCAAAAATTTAAAATTTAAATTTTCTCCAGCAGAAGCAAAATAATTTTTTATCCCAAAAACTTTACCCAAGTTACAACCAAACAATATCAAAAAATTGAAAAAAGCTTTTAGCATTGAAATTTTTTTTTATCTCTATTAGAATGTATACCAGACAGACATTAAATTAAATATTAATATTTTGGGATAAATATTAAAAGTTTATATTATATTTTAAGTATTTATGTTATAAACATGAGTGATGCTAGAAATGCAAGAAAATTATATTATATTTGGTACTACAAATTTTGAAGTATTTATGATTTAACAATGCTAAAATCCGAGTTAAATTTGTAATTTCATGTGATTTCTTATGCTTTTTATCATCAAAAATATAAATGAGCAAACTAATATATATTTTATCCATCCTCAAAATTAAATCCTAACTCTTTCTCTAGTTGATTTCTTATTATGAAAGTATCTTATTACAAAAATAAGAGATCGAGTGTACAAGTGTCGCGATGTGCATTAAATTTTAGCAAAATTTTTAGGCTATATCAAAAAGTATACAAATATGTATGTATGTATGCATGCATGTGTGTACATATATACACACATGTAAAATGTAAGTAATAATAAATTCCTAAAACAATGTTACATAGTAATGTATTTTTTTACATATCTATTATATATATAAAAGTTGAGAAATACCTTTGTTATGAGGCTGTCCACATAAACATCATTGGCTTTGAGGCTATCCTTAAAGCAAATAAGTTATTTATAAAACTTGAGAAATAGCTTTATTCCCAGACTGTCCATGTAGGCGTTCTTAATTTTGAAACTATCCATGTAAACAATAAGTTATTAACGTTTCTAATGAGCGGAAAATATATCAATATTTACTGCCCCTTTTACTTAATATTTTGTTTAGTTTCTTCTCGGTTTGATGAACGTTTTGATGTGTTTTAGTTTATTTTGCAGATAAAGTAATATTGGGACATAATGAAATCATTTAGGACGAAATGTGGGTCAAATAAGGGCAAAAATTGGACTTGACATATTAATTTTGGAGATTGGAAACTTGAAATGACTTTTTAACGAAGTGCAGTTTTGGAAATTCCAATTTTGCGCATCTGTCGTATTTTGGGCATAACTTTTTCCTCCGCTATCGGATTGAGCTGATTCAAGTTCCTGATTAAAGAAGACTCAAATATCTACAACTTTGAAAGACAAAATAATTTCGAATTCTGAAGATTTCATGCCCGATATTGATGAACCATCCAGAAGTGTGTTGTGTGTAATTATTAAAGTCATTTTCAAAGCAAAAAAATAAATTAATAAATAAATAATAAAAATTATCAAATCACCACCAAACATGATAAGCAATCAGTGGAGCAATTAATAATGGATTTGGTGGAGTAATTAATGGAGCAATAAATAATGAATTTGGTGGATGATTTGATGGAGGCAAAATTTTGCCTATAAATACCAAGCCATTTCATTTGTAAATTCATACTTTCTTCTAAGGAATTCCTTAAGAATACTAAGAAGATTGTATCTTGTTTGTTTATTTACAGCTTTCAGTAATTAATTTCCGCTTTCGCACTTTCTTTTCTTTACTTTTCAGTTTTTATTTTCCGCAATTTACTTTTACGCACAATACTTTTCTTTCTTTAATTTTCAGTTTTTACTTTTCAGTAATGAGGAGGTAACTCCCATTTGCTGGGGTAAAAGGTAAAACTTTTATTACTAATATTTAGATTAATATCCCTTAATTATAATATATAAACTAGTTAAAACCTGACTTAACGAGGATACCGTCATATTGGTCGGTTGGTAATTATTTAAATTGGTTTTAACCTGACTAACTGGATACTACCTGATTGATGTCGGTTGATAATTAATTATTAATTTGACTTAATCTGGATACCGCCTATATGGCTGGTTGGTATTATCATGCAAAGTTAATATATTATATTAAGGGAGATATCTAAAATAGAAGTAATAAAAATGGATCATTTTACCTCAACATTTTCTTTTATTGTACTTTTACTTTATTTACTTTTCAGCAATTTACTTTCACAGCATTTACTTTTCAGCAATTTACTTTCAGCATTTACTTTCAGCATTTACTTTTCAGTAATTTACTTTCAGCATTTACTTTTCAGTATTTAATTTCAGCATTTACTTTCCGTCATTTACTTTTCAGCAATTTACTTTTCAGCATTTACTTTATGTCTTTTATTTTATTTAAGTTTTTACTAGCCCTAGTTATGTGTCGTAACTAAGTTAGTTATCTAGGGTTGTGATGAATTCTAATATCACCGGTTTATAAGGGGTTATTTTATAGTTTGGGTAATTTAAAGGTTTACTTTTTAAGTATTAAGCTTAATGCTTATTGTTGTATGATCATCAATAAGATTGATGTGGTAAATCTAAAATAAACTTGACAAAGAATTTTAGGTTTCAAGCCTAGACTTAATAGCCCACGATCTTCCTTGAGGATAGATAACCCTTTAATAGATTTCCTTACAGGATAGACATATACCTGTTGGGCGGGGGTAGCCATAATTGAAACTTAAACTTAATGAATCCAGGTAATTTGGTTGACATAGACATATGGTTCAATTGGGTTATACTGGGTATTTGCGTCTGACCATCGACATAGTTTCGCATAATTTAGTGTTCCAGGTTAGTAAACCGATTTATTATACAAACATAAATAATCATTTCATCTTTTAAAAGATATTAGAAAGATTCACAACCCTATATAGTTTTTAATATTGAATTTTCTTAAACCTATTTTTGTGCAATTTTATTTACTTGTTTTTAAATTTAGAATCATCATCATTTCAAATCAATCAATCAACATGTTAGATACTAGTAATCATTTGACCTCATAAATTAATAGATTAGGTATTAAGTCCTCGTGGGATCGATACTTTTTTACTACTTGAATGATACGTACGCTTGCGTTATACGTGTGTGTTTACGCACCGGTCAAGTTTTTGGCGCCGTTGCCGAGGACTTATTTATCTTTCACTATAGTTTTAAGGTTAGATACCTTTACTTGTATCTAATTTCTTTTTACTTATTGTTGTTGTTTTCTTGTGTTTCAGGTTCTCAGAAAGTTCATGAGACGAACTAGAAGCTTTGAACTCCAACTCCGACCGCTTGACCCAGAAATTGAAAGAACCATCAGACAGTTGAGAAGGAAAGGCGAGAAGACCAAGAAGCTTTAGTCAACATGGAACCTGAACCTTTGGAGGTTGCACCACCAATTCCCATTCGAGACAGAACCATTCCGGTGGTTGACAGACTCATTTCATGTATTGTACTTCCTCCCTTACAGCAAATGCGGTTGACATCAAAACATGCATTCAGATGATTCAGCAGTCAGTGCAGTTTGGGGGTAATACAACTGAAGATCCTAATGCCCACATCAGCAACTTCCTGGAAGTTTGCGGCACTTCAATTACAACCGAGAAGCTGAAGAAGCAATGCGACTGCGTATTTTCCCATACTCCTTGAAGAACAGAGCTAAAGCTTGGCTACATTCACTACCAGCAGGTTCCTATCACAACTTGGAACACTTTAGCCACCAAATTTCTTGCAAAGTACTTTCCACCAGCCAGAACTGGAAAGCTGAGGAATGACATCACATCTTTTGTACAACAAGACTCAGAAACTCTCTACGAAGCTTGGGAAAGGTACAAAGATTTTCTCTGGAAATGTCCTCACCATGAGATTCCAAAATGGCTTCAAGTCCAAACCTTATATAATGGACTTTCTGGACTAATGAGAACCACAATCGATGCTCCTACTGGAGGAGCTTTAATGGCAAAATGAGAAGATCAAGCCTGAGACCTAATCGATGAAATGGCCAACAACAATTCATTGTGGCCAACAGAAAAGAGCATAATCCAAAGAATTGCAGGAATTTATGAAAGTGGAGCCAATACAGCAGTCAACGCAAGCTGGATCAGATATGCAAATTCATGGAGACTCTCAGCACTGGATCCATAAGTTCACCATATGGAAGAGCACCAGAACCAAACCAACTTGAAGAGACGGTGAATTATGTCAACAATTTCAACAGACATGGGAACAATCCATATTCCAACACCTACAACCCATGGTGGAGGAATCATCACAATTTTTCATGGAGCAACAATTCAGGACAAAAGAACAATCCACCACCTGGATTCCAACAACGGAACTATCCACCACCAGGATTTCAACAACAGAAAAAAGGCAGGCAGGAATATGAAAAAGAACCAGAAATGAAAGAATGGATTGCAGAGATGTTCAAAAAGTAAAAGCAGCATAAGATGCTATCTTTCAGAGCCAATCTGCTTCCATCAAAGCACTGGAGAATCAAATCGGACAACTGACCAATACTCAAAGTTACAGACCGCCAGGTAATCTTCCCAGCAACACAGAACCCAATCCAAGGAACCGAGGAAAAGAGCAATGTCAAGCCATCACCTTGAAAAGTGGTACTAAAATCAACAAAGATGTTGGAATCAAGGCAACAATTGAGGAGTTTCAAAAGAAACAGGGAAAACAGATGGAGGAAAAAAGTAAAGAAAAAAAAAAAGATCAGATCATTCCACCTCCACCTTTTCCTCAGCGACTTCAGGAAAAAAAAACTGGACAAGCAGTTTGCTCGTTTCTTGGAGGTTTTCAAAAAGCTGCACATCAACATTCCATTTGCAGAAGCCTTGGAAGAAATGCCCAGCTATGTCAAATTTATGAAATACATTCTTTCACGAAAATAGAGATTGTGAGACTACGAGACAGTAGCATTAACGGAAGAATGCAACACCATCATTCAGAGGAAACTTCCCCCGAAGTTGAAAGATCCTGGCAGTTTCACTGTCCCATGCACCATTGGAGAACATTACATCGGTAAGGCTTTGATGTGATTTAGGAGCTAGTGTTAACTTAATGTCTTTTTCAATTTACAGGAAACCGCAAATTGGAGAAGCAATGCCTACCTCAGTCTCGTTGCAACTTGATAATCGAACACTAGCATTTCCAAGGTGTGTTGTGAAGATATGCTGGTCAAAGTTGACAAACTCATTTCCCAGCACAAATTTCATCATCCTTGACATGGAAGAAGACAAAGAAGTACCTATCATTCTTGGGAGACCATTCTTGGCTACATGTAAAATGTGATTGATGTGCAAAAAGGAGAACTGACCATGAAAGTGCAGGCAAGAAGTTACTTTCAATGTTTTCAAAGCCATGAAATTCCTGAGCGATGAAAAGGAAGAAGAATGCTTCAGAGTTGATGTTGTTGATAGTATCGTTCAGGATACTGAGCTAAATCCCACGGATACACTTGAAGCTTGCATCACCAACATGACTGACAACGAGTTAGATGCTGAAATCCTGGAATGTATCAACTACTTGACAAACCATTCCGATTCAAATCAACACCACCAGTTGAAAGCTTGAACTGCCAAAGAAAGATCGAATCAAGCCTTCGATTGAAGAACCACCACAGCTGGAGCTGAAGTTACTTCCGAGCCATCTCAGGTATGCATTTATTGGAACTCTTCTGAATTACCTGTTATTATTTCTTTTCACTAACATTGGAGCTAGAAGAAAAGTTACTGAGAGTATTACGAGAGCACAAAGAGAGCCATTGGCTGGACTATAGCAGACATTCGAGGCATTAGTCCATCATTTTGCATGCACAAGATTCTGATGAATGATAAGTACAAACCCACAGTGGAACATCAACGAAGACTCAATCCAATCATGAAGGAGGTCGTAAGAAAGAAATCATCAAATGGTTGGATGCTGGCATCATTTACCCCATCTCAGATAGTACTTGGGTGAGTCTTATGCAGTGTATGCCGAAGGAAAGGAGGAATCACTGTG
>SKCR01035372.1:0-81814 GCA_019454045.1 Zanthoxylum bungeanum | reverse complement strand
TTAAATTATTACACAAATCCTTTCATTACAAGTGACATAAGTAAGGCACTATTCCGAACCCAATGGCTTGAGGTCGTCCCTTGCGAGGGGTGAGTGCGGCCTAAAATCTCATTTTCCCGGTTTACACCAGGTGTCGACTCCATCATTCTCCGGTTTAGTCCCCCGTGGCTACTCCGTACTCTCAACCGGGCAGCGAGCCCGGAACAGCATGCGTCGCCCAGATTCTTGTGTCACCACAATTACCTTTATCAATGATCATTCGCGGTATAGGTATGTGTATCTTATAGGTACAAATATGAAGCCTTATGTGATCATATTTGCATTGGATAAATTTCTGTAGGCACTGTATTTTTGCATATAAGTCCCAATGATGAGTCTCACATGGAGAAACTAACTATTTAAATTGTAGAAGTCGCGAGAAAAGGACGTCGAAATGGAAGAGTCAAGAATTGACATTTTTGTTGGACTTAATTCGCTCGTTTCGCTTCGGGTTCGCTTGTTGGACCTCTGTTTTAAAACACACCCAGCCCACACATCACTAAGACACACACCAAGCCCATCTCACCCAAGCCCAATCAAAGAAATAATTAAAAAATATTTAAAACACAAATTAAGTTAAATTAAATTAAATCCAATTAAAATCCAATTAAATTAAATTCCTAATTTAAGTAAATCACTTCATAAATTAAATAAATCAATCACCAAATTTAAAGATATTCCCCACCAATTACATAATTTGTTTCCCTTTATAAACTAATTAAAACACATCCATATTTGCATGATTTGTTTCCAAACATAGAAAAATCACATGCACAAAGAAAACCCTAATTGCCTCACATGTCCCCTCTCTTTCTTCTCTCACTCTCACGCACGGCTTCCCTCTTTTTCTCTATATAAACAACAACAAAACCCTAGAAACGGATCCCCATTTGACGTAACACACAAGTGCAGCCCCCTTCTCTCACTACTCTTCACGCTCTCTCACTCCACTCTACATAAACCTTAAAGGCCCTCACGCCCTAACTCTAACCGAAAAAAAAAGCAACACATAGCTCCCCACTCATCTCACTCAAACTACCCATAAGCCAAGCAATCAAAGCCCTCATCTCACGTAAAACTCACTCAGCAGCCACATGTTCTCCCAACTCACACAACAATGATCACACCCTAATAGCTCTCCACTCAACTCCCTCATGTCCCACATCGACCACGTGAAGCAGCCCCCTCTAACACACACCACACTGACACTCACTCAGCACTTTCCCTCAATACCTACTCATGCTCAGACCAGTCACAAACCATGCATATATGAACGAAAAAACAGACCTTTCTGCCACCCATATCCACACAATAACCACCAGCTAGCATCCACGCACCAAGAAGCCCCCCACCAATTCAAACAATAAATAAATACCCTTCATCACTGACATAAAATATCAACAAAAGCCAAAAACCCCTTCTCTTTCTCGCCTCACTGCCCCAATTTCACACAAACACAGCCCTAAACTCCCCCCCAAAATACCAAAAAAATTACAGCCCTAAACATCCCCCAAAATACAAAAAACTGCACCTTTAAATCGGTAAAACTGCACCTTTAAACCTGCATAAATTGCCTAATTTTCTGTCTAAACTGCCGCATATTCTGCCCCTAAAATAGCCCATAATTCACCCCAAAACTGCATCAAAAACTGCCCTAAAACAGTGACAAAATCGCAGCCCCATCTCCTCCCAAAACCATGAAAAACCGTCCTTTAAAATAATAAAAACAGTGACTAAAAAGCAACCAGATAACAGCATCAAAACTGAGCAAAAAATAATGAAACAGCGAGGAAAAATGTTGAACCAGTGACCAGAAGAGCTGTGGAGCATCATCCCTTCCGACGGTCGCGAAACGCGCTTTCGAGAGACGACAAAAGAGGTTAGACCTGAGGGCACCTTCTTTATTTATTATCTTTCATTTTTATTTTTTTAATACTTTATTGCATATGAGTATTATGGATTTATGCATGATGTGAATTCCGGATGAACGGAATGCGGTTCTCTTTGGTGGTATATCGGAGGGAAACTCGGATGTAAATTCCGTAGCCGAATCCGAATGGACGGAATTGTGGTTTTCACTCAGGATACAATGCCACGTACCGCTTGAGAGACACACGTATTTCGTTTCATCCAACATTGTATTCGAGCATGATTTCGTCTAGTAGATTATATATTTATCGAGCATGATTTAGTCTAGTAGATGATTTATTTATTTAGTATGGTTAGGCCTAGTATGTTATTTATTTTTAAGCATGATTATGTTACTTCTTTACGCATGATTTACTGGTTTGCTTTTCTCATTAGGATTTTAGTTTACGTTTTTTTTGCTTAAGGGATTATTTATTTATTCTTTGTGTTTGATGATTCAACATGCTAGTTGTGTGATATCGTATGCTTGCTGTTATAATGACTTATTTTTTAAAGCATGCAAACTTAGACCTCGGATTTACTTTGATGAATGTGGACTAGAACTAAGTTACCCTTGAGTATATATGTTGCGTAGATTTGGTTAATTTATTGCACAAATCATATCATTACAAGTGGCATAAGTAAGGGACCATTCCGAACCCAACGGTTTGAGGTCTTCCCTTGCAAGGGGTGAGTGCAGCGTTAAATCCTTTTCCCGGTTCACACCGAGTGGCAACTCCATTAATCTTCGGTTGAGTCCCCCACGGGCTACTCCGTACTCCCAACTAGGCCGTGAGCCTAGAACAGCGTCACCGATTTCCGTGTCCTATATTCTGGCGACTCCACTGGGGATAGAGAATCGGCCCCGAAATAATGACTTATAATGTTTGTGATTTGTGCTTTAGTTAACCATGTCTACAGTGGGTTGAAAGGGGTTTAATCAAAGGCATTATTAAGGCTAATGATGGTTTGGTGTCTTCTTTCATTCACTACCTTTCTATAAGGAAAAGCTGTGAAGGCACCTAGATAATCATTACTCATAGCTCATTGTGATAGACTAATTTAGAGGACTTGTTGTTTATTCCTGTCACCAAGGCGATAAGAGCCTAAGTGGTTTGGGTATTTAAGAGAGTTCGCTCCACTTTCCCTCTAGGGAATCTACAATAGGAAATCCATTTAACAGTTAGTCACACACCATAACTTATTGGCACGTACCTTAAGGTATAAAATAGGTGTGCCCACTTGGTTGCTCGAACCCTTGAGTGGGGAGTCCTAGTTATGGGAAATCATTCGTCAGCGAGAACCTTTGTCCACACTCCCGAAAACCCACATGTGAACCGTAGTTCTATAATTAATAGAAATTATCTCTTTATGCTTGCGTTTAGGACTATCGTTATTTGGATTCAGTTAGACTTTTTATCATTAGGTATAGGCTTGTTGGGCCATTTAAACTGGTACGAGCTCATGCTTTATGGAAATTTGGCCAAAGACTTCTAAAATGTCGATGGGCCACTTTATGTTTGGGCCTTTTATCATGTGAAGTTGTTTAGCAATGTTATCGCAAAAGTGTAAACATGTTGGGCCTTTTCAACTGGGACAAGTTTGCACCGCGGAATAATATGATTGAATGCTTTAAAATGATAATGGGCCGACTTATATATTCTATGCATCGAACGCATCTCATGCATACACGCATCATGTTAATCAAATGTCTTAAAAGCCATCACAGATTTCTGTTGTGTTAGAAAGAGAACAATTGTCAAGAAGAGTTTAGCAAACATGGATATTGGGAAAAGGAAGCCGAGAAACAGAAGACCATTGGGGGGCCAAAAAAAAGTGAGAAAAAAAATAGAGTGAAAAGAAAGAAAAAAAAAATTGTTTGTTCTTGGTGCTTAATAGTTAAAGCATTAGTCCGATGATGAAATCGTTTTTTTTAGGGTGAAACCTTAGAAACAATAAGTGCGAGATGTACTCTCATCTGATATTCTGAGTGGTCGGCGAGATGACTAGTTAAAAAGATGGCGGATCAGTGAATGACTGTTTGCCTAGATGTCCATCTTAGTTTACTTATATTACGATATGTGATATGGTCATAAAAAAAAGAAAAAGTCTCTGAAAAGAAAAAGAAAAGAAAAGTTCAAAATGAAAAGAAAGAAAAGAAAGGTTGAGTACAAAGTAGTAATCACAGAGTATGATCAACACATCTAGGTTGGTTTGACTCATTGATCCCAATTCTTCGAGGCAAAATCATCGAGTTGTCTTACTTAAGGATTAAACTGCAAAAGAGCCATGGCACACACACTCACACTCGGAGTCTCGTTCAGATCACTCATTCAGATGATCGGATCGGAGTGTATTAAGTACTTTGAAGGTTCTCTGGTTTCGACATGGAGCATCCGTTGAGGACAAAAATATGTTTAGCTATCAGGATTATCTCGTGAGAGGAAGTACAGTATGAACCATCACATCGTTAGTATCAGTTTTGGCGATGAGTCCCGGGGGCGAGGCCCACATCAACATCAATACCAGTTTCGGGGATGAGCCCCAGGGTCGAGGCCCATATCAATATCAGTTTTGTCGGGTATGGCACTCTGGGTATGGAGACACATCAACATCAGTACCAATTTGGGGCGAGGCCCACATCAGTATCAGTTTAGGGGCGAGGCCCATATCAGTATCAGTTTTGCTGGGTATGGCACTCCGGGGATGGAGACACACATCCATATCAGTACCAGTTTGGGGCGAGGCCCACATCAGTATTAGTTTGGAGGCGAGGCCCACATCATCATCATTCTTGGGGATGAGTCCCAGGGTTGAGGCACCCATCATCAGCAGTTTTGGAACATCACGTCACATGATCTACTTTGACCTAGTGTAAGAATCGAAGAAAAAAAAGATGAGCCAAGACTGGGGCAACCAGTCAATCACCCAGTAAATAAGAGATTTATCGAGAACTTGAGCAATAAGACTAAATGAAACTGAGCAATCACCAAGAGAGAATCGACATAAAGGAACTACGAGCAGGCCCAAGGGCCGACCAAAGACTTTTGCAGGCAAATGGCACCAAGGAGCACAAGGAAGGCCTAACCCATCGGAATAGGATACATATCCATGCATACATGCATATATATCACATACATGTAATTTTTGTTTTTTATTCACAGATTTTTAGGAGCAAAGACCATCTCATCAAGTAACGGTTCAAAAATGAGCCACCTCTCATCAAGTAGCGGTTGAAAAATGAGCCATATTCTCACATAGCATAGTTCGAAAATGGACCACTACCACATTAGAAGTCGAAAATAGAACTCCAAAATAGAGCACAGTTCGAAAATGGAGAACTATCACTTCAGATGCCGAAAATGGCGCTCCAAAATGGAGCACACACAATAGATACCGAAAATAGTGCTCCAAAATGGAGGCACCACAATAGATGACGAAAATGGCACTCCAAAATGGAGCACATAAAACAGACGCCGAAAATGGCACCCCAAAATGGAGCACACACAACAGATGCCGAAAATGGCGCTCCAAAATAGAGCACACACAACAGATGTCGAAAATGGCACCTCAAAATGGAGCACACACATGAGTAGCCTGCGGATGCCTGAAATGGGCTCTAAAATGGAGCATACACATGAGACGCCGAAAATGGCGCTCCGAAAATGGAGCATAGTTCGACCACCAGCGACTCCTCAAAATGAGGTTTAGCATGCCGGAAATGGCGCTCCAAAAATGCAGCACAGTTCAAAAATATGAACCCAGTAACAATAGGACCAACTCTCATCGGTTCAGTCGGTAGTGATTCCTAGAGATCGCAACATCTTGCAGGGATGAACCTCGAGGTCGCGGCACCTCACCACCAGATCAACTCAATTCAAAGCAACAGGCAAGTTAAGTGGCAACTGGCGAGCCAGGTAAGTAAAAACGCATTGCACAAACTTTGATAGGATTGTCATTGTCACACAATACACAAGTCCCATCAAAGTGGGGGTGACTGTTGGCACTGCATTTTTATATATAAGTCCCAATGATGAGTCTCACATGGAGACACTACCTCTTTAAATTATGGAAGTCGCGGGAAAAGGACGTCCGAAGGGAAGAGTCAAGAATTGACATTTTTATTGGACGTTAATTCGCTCGTTTCGCTTCGGGTTCGCTTGTTGGACCTCTGTTTTAAAACACACCAAGCACACAAATCACTAAGACACACACCAAGCCCATCTCACCCAAGCCCAATCGAAGAAATAATTAAAACATATTTAAAACAAAAATTAAGTTAAATTAAATTAAATCTAATTAAAATCTAATTAAATTAAATTCCTAATTGAAGTAAATCACTTCCTAAATTAAATAAATCACTCACCAAATTTAAAGATATTCCCCAACAATTACATAATTTGTTTCCCTTTATAAACTAATTAAACACATCTCTATTTGCTTGATTTGTTTCCAAACATAGAAAAATCCCATGCACAAAGAAAACCCTAATAGCCTCACACGTCCCCTCTCTTTCATCTCTCACTCTCACGTACGGCTTCCCTCCCTTTCTCTACAGAAACAACAACAAACCCTAGAAACGGATCCCCCTTTAACGTAACACACATGCGCAGCCCCCTTCTCTCACTACTCTTCACGCTCTCTCACTCTACTCTGCATAAACTTAAGGCCCTCACGCCCTCACTCTAACCGAAAAAAAAAGCAACACATCGCTCCCCACTCATCTCACTTAAACTGTCCATAAGCCAAGCAATCAAAGCCTCATCTCACGTAAAACTCACTCAGCAGCCAAATGTTCGCCCAAGTCAGCCAACAATGATCAAGCCCTAATAGCTCTCTACTAAACTCCCTCATGTCCCACATCGACCACATAAAGTAGCCCCAATCTAACAAACACCACACCGATACTCACTCACCTATTTGGAGGACTTGTTGTTTATTCCTGTCACCAAGGCGATAAGAGCCTAAGAGGCTTGGTTATTTAAGAGTGTTCGCTCCACCTTCCCTCTAGGGAATCTACAATAGGAAATCCATTTGACAGTTAGTCACACACCATAACTTATTGGAACGTACCTTAAGGTATAAAATAGGTGCGCTCACTTGGTCCCTCGAACCCTTGAGTGGGGAGTCCTAGTTGTGGGAAATCATTCGTCAGTGAGAACCTTTGTCCATACTCCCGTAAACCCACATGTGAACCATAGTTGTATAATTAATAGAAATTATCTCTTTATGCTTGCGTTTAGGACCATCATCATTTGGATTCAGTTGGACTTTTTGTCATGAGGTTTGGGCTTGTTGGGCCATTTAAACTGGGACGAGCCTGTGCTTTATGGCAATTGGGCCAAAGGCTTCTAAAATATCGATGGGCCACTTTATGTTTGGCCCTTTTGTCATGTGAAGTTGTTTAGCCATGTTATCACAAAAGTGTAAACCTGTTGGGCCTTTTCAACTTGGACAAGTTTGCACCGTGCAATAATATGATTGAATGCTTAAAAATGATAATGGGCTGACTTATATATTTCATGCATTGCACGCATCTCATGCATCTCATGCATACACGCATCATGTTAATCCCATGTCTTAAAAGACATCATAGATATCTATTGGGTTAGAAAAAGAACATTTCTCAAGAAGAGTTTAGCAAATATCGATATTGGGAAAAGAAAATAGAGAAACAGAAGACCATTGTGGGGCCAAAAAAAAAGGTGAGAAAAAAAAAGTGAGAAAAAAAAATAGAAGGAAAAAAATGAGGAAAAAAAAAAAGAAAAAAGAAAAAAAAATTATTTGTTCTTGGTCCTTAATAGTTAAAGCATTAGTCGGATGATGAAATCATTTGCTTTCGGGTGAAACCTTAGAAACAATAAGTACGAGATGTACTCTCATCTGATATTCTGAGTGGTCAGCGAGATGACTAGTTGAAAAGATGGCGGATCAGTGAATGACCTTTTGCCTAGATGTCCATCTTGGCTTACTTATATTACGATATGTGATATGGTCAGAAACAAAGAAAAAGTCTCTGACAGGAAAAAGAAAAAGAAAGTTCAAAATGAAAAGAAAGAAAAGAAATAGATAAAAGGAAAAAGAAAAAGAAAAAGAAAACCATATCATGTTGAGTACAAAGAAGTAATCTTAGAGTATGATCAACACATCTAGGTTGGTTTGACCCATTGATCTCAATTCTTCGAGACAAAAACATCGAGTTGTCTTACTTAAGGATTAAGCAGCGAAAGAGCCATGGCAACACACTCACACTCGGAGTCTAGTTCAGATCATTCATTCAGACGATCGGATTTGAGTGTATTAACTACTTTGAAGGTTCACTGGTTTCGACGTGGAGCATCCGTTGAGGACAAAAATATGTTTAGCTATCAAGATTATCTCGTGAGAGGCAGTATAGTATGAACCATCACATCGTTAGTATCAGTTTTGGGGATGAGTCCCGAGGGCGAGGCCCACATCAGCATCAATACCAGTTTCGGGGATGAGCCCAGGGTCGAGGCCCATATCAATATCATTTTTGCCTGGTATGGCACTACGGGTATAGAGACACATCAACATCAGTACCAGTTTGGGGCGAGGCCCACATCAGTATCAGTTTGGGGGCGAGGCCCATATCAGTATCAGTTTTACCAGGTATGGCACTCCAGGTATGGAGACACACATCCACTTCAGTACCAGTTTGGGGCGAGGCCCGCATCAGTATCAGTTTGGGGGCGAGGCTCACATCATAATCAGTCTTGGGGATGAGTCCAGGGTCGAGGCACCCATCATCAGCAGTTTTGGAACATTACGTCACATGATCTACTTTGACCTAGTGTAAGAAGTGAAGAACAAAAAGCTGAGCCAAGACTGGGGGCAACCAGTCAACCACCCCTCGAATAAGAGATTTATCGAGAACATGAGCAATGAGTCTAAAAAAAACTGAGCAATCACCAAGAGAGAATCGAGAGAAAGGAACTGAGAGCAGGCCCAAGAGGTGACCAAAGACTTTTACAGACAAATGGCACCAAGAAGCACATGGAAGGCCTAACCCAATGGAATATGATACATATCCATGCATACATGCATACATACACATACATGCAATTTTTGTTTTGTATTTGCAGGTTTTTAGGAGCAAAGACCATCTCACCAATTAACGGTTCAAAAATGAGCTACCTCTCATCAAGTAGCGGTTGAAAAATAAGCCATATTCTCACACTGCACAATTCAAAAATAGACCACTACCACATCAGACGCCGAAAAAATAGAACTCCAAAATGGAGCACAGTTCGAAAATGGAGAACTATCACTTCAGATGTCGAAAATGGTGCTCCAAAATGGAGCACACACAACAGATACCGAAAATAGTGCTCCAAAATGGAGCACACACAACAGATGCCAAAAATGGCGCTCCCTAATGGAGCGCATACAACAGATGCCAAAAATGGCACTCCAAAATGGAGCACACAAAACAGACGCCGAAAATGGCACCCCAAAATGGAGCACACACAACAAATGCCGAAAATGGCGCTCCAAAATGGAGCACACACAACAGACGTCGAAAATGGTGCCCCAAAATGGAACACACACAACAGATGCCCGAAATGGCACTCCAAAATGGAGCACACACATCAGACGTCGAAAATGGTGCTCCGAAAATGGAGCATAGTTCGACCACCAGCGACTCCTCAAAATGAAGTTTAGCATGCCGGAAATGGCGCTCCAAAATGGAGCACAGTTCAAAAATCTCAACCCAGCAACAAAAGGACCAACTTTCATCCGTTAAGTCGGTAGTGATTTCTAGAGATCGCAACATCTTGCAGGGATAAACCTCGAGGTCGCAGCACCTCACCACCCGATCAACTCAATTCAAAGCAATAGGCAAGTCAAGTGGAAGCTGGCGAGCCAGGTAAGTAAAAATGCATTGCACAAACTTTGATAGGATTGTCATTGTCACACACTACACAAGTCCCATCAAAGTGGGGACGACTGTAGGAACTGCATTTTTGCATATAAGTCATAATGATGAGTCTCACATGGAGACACTACCTCTTTAAATTGTAGAAGTCACGAGAAAATGACGTCGAAATCGAATAGTCAATAATTGACATTTTTATTGGACTTAATTCCCTCGCTTTGCTTCGGGTTCGCTTGTTGGATCTCTGTTTTAAAACACACTAAGCCCACACATCACTAAGACACACACCAAGCCCATCTCACCCAAGCCCAATCGAAGAAATAATTAAAACATATTTAAAACACAAATTAAGTTAAATTAAATTAAATCCAATTAAAATCCAATTAAATTAAATTCCTAATTTAAGTAAATCACTCACCAAATTTAAAGATATTCCCCAACAATTACATAATTTGTTTCCCTTTATAAACTAATTAAACGCATCCCTATTTGCTCGATTTGTTTACAAATATAGAAAAATCCCATGCACAAAGAAAACCCTAATAGCCTCACACGTCCCCTCTCTTTCTTCTCTCACTCTCACACACGGCATCCCTCTCTTCCTCTATATAAACAACAACAAACCCTAGAAACGGATCCCTATTTGACGTAACACACATGCGCATCCCCCATCTCTCACAACTCTTCACGCTCTCTCACTCTACTCTGCATAAACCTTAAAGGCCCCAACGCCCTCACTCTAACCGAAAAAAAGCTCCTCACTCATCTCACTCAAACTAACCATAAGCAAAGCAATCAAAGCCATCATCTCACTTTAAACTCACTCAGTAGCCACATGTTCGCCAACTCACACACAATGATCAAGCCCTAATAGCTCTCCACTCAACTCCCTCATGTCCCACATCGACCACATGAAACAGCCCCCATCTAACACACACCACACCGATACTCACTCACCTCTTTCCCTTAACGCCCACTCACGCTCAGACTAGTCACAAACCATGCATATATGAATGACAAAACCGACCATGCTGCCCCTACGTCCACACAATAAGCACCAGTTAGCATCCACGCATCAAGAAGCCCCCCACCGATTCAAACAATAAACAAATACCCTTCCTAACTTACACAAAATATCAACAAAAGCCAAAAACCCCTTCTCTCTCTCACTTCACTGCCCCAAATTCACGTAAACACAGCCCTAAACGCCCCCCCCAAAATACCAAAAAAATTACAGCCCTAAACAGCCCCCAAAATACCAAAAACTACAACTTTAAATCCGTAAAAAATTCACCTTTAAACCCGCATAAATTGCCTAATTTTCTGCCTAAACTGCAGCATATTCTGCCCCTAAAACAACCCAGAATTCGCCCCAAAACTGCATCAAAAACTGCCCTAAAACAGTGATAAAACCGCAGGCCTATCTCTCTCCAAAATCGCGAAAAACCGTCCCTTAAAACAATAAAAACAGTGACTAAAAAGTGACTAAACAATAAAAACACTCAAAAACATATTAAGCGTTTTTCCTTCCGTTGAGTGATTCTTACTCAAGATCCAAATTTGGCATTAGTTTGTTGGCCAAAGTCAAGACCTTTGTCAATTGCGGATGTGTTTAAATCATGAGACTTTTGTTCCATATCGGTGTCTTGTCTAAGTCGTGATTTGTTGGCCAAAGTCAAGATCATTTCTTGTCCATCGACATTGAATACGAAGCTTTCCATGTCAATGGGTCACGCTTAACTAGAATCATTAAGCTTGTTGTGCCAAAGCCAATGCTTAATTGATTTAGAGGAAAAAGGTTAGGGAATATATCGGATATATTGGCATATATTAGATATATGTTTCGGACTTGGATGTCCACCTACAGGATCTAGGAATTGGATGAGATCCAATTGATCTTAGATATCTACCTAGTTAAATATCATACAGCTTGTTGGCCAAAGTCAAGGTTGTGTATTATTTAACGGGATCCTAGCCCACTAGGAAACTAGCCCGAGTACTCCACAGAGGGTTAGAGGCTCGCCGAAAAATAGTAGAAGGCAAGTATTAAATTTGCAAATTTCGTTTAGATACTTGCTAATACGCACTCATTTCAATTTTCGTCATTATTTATTAATAAATATATTAGTTGGACTAATATTCAATTGTTGTTTTAATTAAACAATTGGACTGTATACACACTACTTCATTTATAGTTGATTACATAATTGGATTATAGTAATCAATATATTTGAATTTTACCCTTCATTAATAATAGATTATATAATTGGATTATAGTAATCAATATATTTGAATTTTACCCTTCATTCATAATTGGTTATATAATTGGATTATAGTAATCAATATATTTGAATTTTACCGATCATGTATAGTTGATTATATAATTGGATTATAGTAATCAATATATATTTGATTTTAACCAATAAAATTGTAATTAGTTATATAGTTAGACTATAGTAATCATTACATTAGATTGTACCCGAAATCGTTGATTGGATAGTTAGACTATTGGAATCAAGATAACTGAAAGATTAGTGTTTAAAACATAATCCTGGGTGAAAATGTGTTTAAACGACTTTAATTTTCAAATTGGGAATAAATTTTCAAGACGGTCCTGGAAACTAATAAGTTACTTTATTTGATAAAATAACATATTAGGCCTAAGTCTAGAGATAGGAAAATAGTAGAGCATGATCTTAGGAAGATTCATGTGATGATAACTTTAGTTCTTAATCCTTTATACTTGTCAATAGGACTCCTTAATTTCCTAATCAGAACTAAGGATTAGATCCTTTAAGTATGATGAAGAAATTGAAGGATCTTTATAGATCTATTCTTAGATCTTAGAAGTATTAAATTGAAATTAATAACTCTTGGAGAATTAATGGCCATTCTCAAGGAGACAAAGCCAAAGTTTGCAATAAGGCAAGTAGCGCAAGGCGCACCTTACTTCGATATTCTAGAAGGCCAAGGCTTGGCCAAAGGCTTCTGAGTTGTAGAAAAGGGCAAAGGCAAGATCATTATAATCTTCTAGGAAGATAATAGACATATCCCAAGATGTCTGCCTGAATTATGGCAAATGAGATCGCGGAAACAAGACTGTCGTTTGGACAAAACAGACATGAAGGAATTGAAGACGGGCAAAGCTCTAACTTCAAATATGTTTGTCATAAACGTGTTCACTAATAGTATTAAAATTGGATTTTATATAGTAAAAGTGGTACATAAATATATGTACTGATGTGCAGAATTTGCTTTGAACAGGATACTGACTTCAGATTGAGATTACTCTATGAATTGGAAACGGGACGAAAGTCGTTGTTTTACCGTAGATACCTAAGTTTAGGAACTACCTTTCGGGTGTATACTTAAATTGGGAAACTGTTATAATGTAACTAGTTTGACTAGAAACATTATCTCTACATCGAGTATAACTCGTTGCGAGTATACTTTTATAATCTAGAACACTAAAGTGTTTTATTTTATAAAGATGATATTGAGATAAACACATTAGATGTGAATAACGGTATTTATATTTTGAATATAAATAAATCTGAAACATATAATGTGACGAACAAATAGCTCAAACTCGTTTGATCAGATAAGAATTATTTATGACAGTGTTGTCTGAGACACATTAAACAAGACTCGTATATCCACACTTTTGAAGAATGGATACTAGGACGGATTTGATTCCATTCAAATGATGTCAACGAATCTAGTTTATTAGGTAAAGTACCTAAAATACCTTTTACTTGGTAAAATTGTAAGTGCCATCGATCTGTTAGCCCTCAGTCATAGTGAAGTAAGTGGGCCTATATCTAGCTAGGCTAGAGGTAGATATGAGTATTCCGTGACCTTTACGGATGTGGCATCGCATTATGGTTATGTGTCTCTTATGAAACACAAATCGAAAACTTTTAGAGTTTCGACATGAAATAGATAAACAGATCGGCGAAAGTATTAAAACCGTCACAGTAAGACCGAGATGGAAAATACTTAAGCAATAAGTTTCTAAAATACTTGAAAGAGTATAGTATTCTTTCAATGAGGACTCCTCCCAGAACACGTCAGTTTGACGGCGTGTCCGAACGGAGAAACCAAATTTTGTTGGACATGATAAGGTTAATCATGAGTCGCTCTGAGCTACCATTTTCCTTCAAAGGATAAGCATTTAACATTGCAATACTTATTTTGAATAAGGTTCCATGAAAATCTGTTTGACATATTTCATATTAGATATGAACAGGAAAGAAACAGGTTTTTCTCACTCCTGAAGATTGGGGATGCTGGGCATATGTTTGGATGATACCAAACTAGAACCCAAATCGGATAAGTGCCTAATTGTAGGTTATCCTAAGGAAACCAAAGTATAGTACTTATACAACTCACAAGAGAAAAATTTAATTGTTGCTCTCCATGCGGTTTTCCTAAGAGGAATACCAGGAATACCTAAATGCAGTGGTAAGTGGGAGGAAAGTAAAACTCGATAAAAATCAGAGTACTACTGTTCCAGGCACCGATTCTTTAATGGAACATAAACAGTTCATCAAGGATGAACCTGTACCAATAATCGTCGAATATACAATAACCGCGTAGGTCGAAGAGAATCAGAAGACAACCTGAGAGGCATGGGTTTCTGATCTCACCTCATGAAGATGTCAATCATTTTAAGGAAACTAACTACGCATGAGGAAGTGATACAAGGTATCGACTCCCTATTATGGCAAAGTGCCATGAGTCCGAAATGGATTCCATGTATAACAACTATGTTTGGACACTGGTTGTTGTACTGTAAGGCATTGTACCTATTGGCACTATATAAGTCTTCAAGGAAGACATACGTGGACGGCAGCATACCAACGTACTAAGCTAGGCTTGTAGCGGAAAGGTATCATTATCAACATTGTGTTGATTACAACGAAATCTTTTACCTATTACCACGTTAAATCCATTTTGATAATGCTTGCTGATGCTGCATGTTCATTTATGAATATGGGAGCTGAACCGAAAAATCGCTTTCCTGAAAAGGAAACCTTTTGGAGGATGTATACAACATCGTGACGATTTTATCGAATCAAAACTAGCAAACAAGGTTTACAGGTTATTCAATCCATGTTTGGATTGAAGCAAGCATTAGGTTCTTGGAATTATCATTTTGATGTAATCATAATGGTTTATGATTTAATTAAAAATGAGAAATGATTCTTGTGTATATAAGGAGGTTGGTGGGAGCGCACTGAAAGTGACTGTCCTAAATAATAATGATATGTCATTTCTTGGAAATGATATTCCCATATTACAATCGGTGAAAGCTTGGCTTTCATGAAAATTCTCTGTAGAATTCTTGGGAGAAACAAGCTTTATTCTTGGAATAAAGATCTACTGGGATAGATGTAAAGTTGTTAACACTCTCCGAGAACTCGTACATTGAAAAATGTACATGACCTGGTGTCCCATACGCTTTGAGCATATGGAGTCACAAACAGATCAATCCAAGGGATAGTCACTGGATTGATATTAAGAACATCTGTTAGTATCTTAGAGAACTAAGGATGATATCTTAAACTATGAAGAAGGAGAACTTGAAGTGACTGGGATCACTGTTGTAAGTTTCCTAACCAATAAAAACAACGGTATTATACAGTTTGAATAACGGAACAGTGAGCTGGAAATTTTCCAAGCAAAATAATGTTACGGAATAAACAACAAATAGGGTTATTGCTGCGGCTGAGGCAGAAATAGAAGCCATTTGGGTCGATAATAAATCTAATCAGATTAGATATAGTTCTGTTTGCACCTGAGCTAGGGGTCAACATAGGCTAAAGAATTAATGGTCTCATCAACGATCCAGATATATACTTCGACTATTCATCTGATTCGTTCGTATTATACATCATGGTGATGTGATGATCGAATAAATCACATCAGATGATAATCATGCAAATCTGCTGACGAAAGCCATTCCTCAATAGTTTGAGCGAACCGTACATAGTCCGGGTGTATGACACTCGAGTGACTGGCTATAGGCCAAGTGGGAGATTGTTGGACAATTATGACCCATAGCGTCACTATTTGTACAGATCATGGTGTTGTTGTACAAATTAACTATGTGACAATGAGATTGCACTCTTATCATTTGTGATTAGATCACCTAGATGTATAAATGATAGGAGGTCCTTATGATTAGTACCGGATTAATAAGATATGAGACAGTATTAATCCACGTCAGGTTTAATCATTAAATATCCCTAGTCGTAGTATTATCGAGACTGGACATCGATAATGCGGAATAGACTAGTATTACACTTGTGCGTGTTATGAAAGCGTAACAGCATGGTTCTCATATATTTGGGTATTGGATACTCATGCAAGTGTAATAGGAGGTTGTGTTTACCGATGGTACAGAAACAGCTTCGCTCTGGATACACCCCTCGGAATCTCATTAGTAGTATGACTATGTGTCTATGGGAATCCGTGTCAGGGTAGGTGTATTTGGTCTTAAACTGAGACTTGCATCGCTAATACTTGCAACAATCGGTATGCTTTAGTTTTGGTCATCCAGGGCTTTAACAGGTTCTGTGTACGCCTCTACTGGGTATATTGAGAATCGTAGTGTATTGGGTGTGATGTCAAGATGGAAGTATCACTTCAATCATATGGAGATGATGATCACGTAGGATACGGAACTAGTACTCTTAAGTACTGCAGTCATCGGGATAATATGACTAGGTCATGTTTATCCGATTATAGAGACTAGTTACCAGAGATCCGATATGTGCTTCGTACGGGACAGACACAATTCCAGCCCCAGACCTAGCATTTGACATCCGATACTGGATCGTAATACAGAATACTATGTATTCTACGTCGGACAAAGATTGTATATTCCAGTAAGAATGATTATGAAGAATTGGGTAGGCACGATGCTTTGCTAGAAGCCAACCATGTCTTGTAAATCGGTTAGCACGTAGTATGAGGTACGTACTTAATCAGATAGTCCGATGACCGGATTTACTGCCAATATATCCAGAGGTCTCTTGGGTCGCTTCCCAAAGATTCATCGATGACAGTTGACTTAAACTAGAATTAATCTAGGATTAATTGAGGCTTTATTTAATTTGGGATTAAATGTGTTCGGAAGAGAGAGAAAGCGATTAATACGAACGAACTAATTAATTTATAATTAATTCGTAAACGATGATCGTAATATATTTACGAGGTATCATTATTTAATTAAATTAGATTTAATTATTTAGCGATGAAAGTTCATTTAATCGGATTAAACAGATCCGAGCCGCGGCAAATATTCGTACAAACATTTGAATTTTGAATTCAAATGTGGGGCCCACTTCACATGTGGTAGTCGGGAGGATAGTTGGCATTTATGCCAAGCCACCAACTTTCCAACTACCTTGGAATGGTTTTGGTAAAACCATTTACCCAACCACATTGTTTAGGTAAAATGGTAAATTGGTTTTACCAAAAGACATTTCTCTCTCTCATTACACAACACTTGACACAAAGCAAACCCTAATACACTAAGCATTTGGGCGTGAACTTGAAGTCTCTCATCTCTTTGATTTTGTTTCAAAATCAACAAAGCTAGCACTTGAAGAAGTCTTCTAATGTGATAGGGAAACCAACTCAAAGATTGGAATCAACAAAGGAAGGATCTTGGAGATCTTCTTATCAAAATTTTAAAAGCTCAAATACATTCATTGTAAGTAATTCCACAACTTGTAATGAATTTATGAACACCTTTTCTTGCTTATTAGATCCTTGGCATGTTCTAGGAACACTAACAGTAGGAATAGTTCATAAATGGTTCAATGTGTTTAATTATTGAATAGATCATTTATGTGGTTCCATAGTGGCTTCGAGATTGGTGAATAATGTTAGGGCACTTTAGGAATTGGAATAAAAAAATTACTATTCACATGAATAGTAATGTGAATAGTAATGTGGAACCTAAAATGTTTTTTTGAAGTCCAATTCGACCTAAACTCTTATTAGGGTTTATAATCTCATTAAACCACTAAATTAAAATCCAATGGCTAACATTAAATTAACTTTTATCCCACATCGGATTCTTAATTAATTTTGTTATTTTTAGAGCACTATATAAACCCAAAGAATTCTTCACAAATTTTTACATTAAAACCTTTCATATCTTGGGTATATATAAGTGAGCAACTCTAAATTTTAAAAGTATGCCACTGATTTTGAGGATCTTTAAGTCTAATCGACTATGGTAACCTTGAGTTAAAAGTTTTGAGGTATTTGCCTAGGCTAGCACCAATGGAAAAATACCCGTGCACTCAAGACGTAGTCTTGCCGTTGAGTTTTGGCTTTGGTGTGTGCATCTTTGGAAGCCACACACTTAGGTGGCTCTTTGGAACGTGTAAGAGCTTACTGAGTTTGAGAAAAGTTTGTAGATTAGAGGGAGGACTGGAGGATTCTTCAGTTCAAGCAACTCTTTTTCTTTCTTTATTTTAATTAGAGTTCTTATGATAGTTAGCATGTTTAGGTTTATGTTCTTTGCATGTTTTATGAGTTTTATGCTTAGAATATATAGTAACATGCCTAGGCATATAGAATAATCAAAACAAATGGGTCTTGTGCAAAGGGAAAGCGGCATAATAATTTTAATTTTCCATTGCGCACTCCCGGCTATTTCCCTACACAGGATGCCAAGCCAAGATTAATACGGTGGATTTTGTTGCTTCAAGAATTCAATCTCACAGTCAATGACAAAAAAATGGGCACAGAACGTGGTTACAGATCACTTATCGAGACTCAGAAACAAGTCAGTAATCAATACCACTCCTATCAATGATTTTTTCCCTTATGAATTTTTATTTTCAGTAAAAATAATGTCTTGGTATGTTAATATTGTCAATTTCCTTGAAACATGAAAGATGCCTCCAAACTGGAGGCAACAAGATAAGAGGAAATTTTTGACCAAGGTCAAAAGATTTTACTGGGATGATCCTTATCTGTTTAAATGTTGTCTTGATCAGATTTTCAGACGATGCTTACCTGACAGTGAGATAAATGGTGTTATTTAGTTTGTCATTCAGAAGCATATGGAGGTCATTTCTCATTTAAGAAAACCGCTGTAAAAATCTTACAATGTGGATTTTATTGGCCTACCATTTTTAAAGATACATTTACATTTTGCAAAAACTTACGAAAATTGTCAAAAATTAGGATCAATTTCAAAAAGAAACATGATGCCTTTAAATCCCATCATTGTCATCGAAATCTTTGATTGTTGGGGGATAGATTTCATGGGCTCATTTCCAAAATCCTTTGCATTTTTATATATTTTAATTACAGTCGACTATGTTTCAAAATTTGTCGAGGAAATTCCTTGTCGGAACAATGATCACACAACTGTAATAAAATTTTTAAAAGAAAACTTGTTGAGTCGATTTGGAATTCCTCGGGCCATCATAAGTGCTGGAGGTAAATACTTTTGTAATAGACCTTTTGAATCCTTAATGAAAAAGTATGGAGTCACACAAAAGGTTTTCACCTCTTATCACCCCCAGACAAACGGACAAGTAGAATTAGCAAATAGGGTAATTAAACAAATTATAGAAAAAATGGTAACCCGAATCTCAAAGATTGGTCTCTTCGACTAACTGATGCATTCTGGACATATCAAATAATTTTTAAAACATCCTTCGGTATGTATCCCTATCGTCTAGTTTATGGAAAACCTTGTCATTTGTCTGTAGAACTAGAGCATAAAGCATTTTGGTCTATTAAAGCATTTAATTCAAACCTTGAAAATGCTGGTCATGAACTTAAATTGCAACTAAATGAACTTGAAGAGTTAAGGAATGATTCATATGAGAGTACGAAAATTCTTAAAGCTAAAACTAAATTCTTTCATGATAGTCGAATTTCACGAAAAATATTTGGAGTTGGTTAAAAGGTTTTGCTTTATAATTCTCGTCTTCATTTATTTCCTGGAAAGTTAAAATCCAAATGGAGTGCTCATTTATTGTGAAACACGTTTACCCATACGTGGCTATTTGTTAGTGTTCCTAAAACATGCCAAGGATCTAATAAGCAAGAAAAAGTGTTAATAAATTCATTATAAGTTGCGGAATTACTTACATTGAATGGATTTGAGCTTTTAAAATTTTGAGAAGAAGATCTCCAAGATCCTTCCTTTGTTGATTCCAAGCTTTGAGTAAGTTTCCCTATCACCTTAGAAAACTCCTTGAAGTACTAGCTTCTTTGAATTTGCAACAAAATCAAAGAGAGATTGAGATGAAGCTCACACCCATAGTAGAGAGAAAGCTAGGGTTTTTCTTTTGTTCCAAGTGTTTTGTGAATTCTTTACACCAAATGAGAGAGAGAGAGAGAGGTTTTTGTAAGAGCCAATTTACCCTTTTTCACCTAAACAAGGTGGTTGGGTAAATGGTTTTGCCAAAACCATTCCAAGGTGGTTGGAAAGTGGATGGTATGGCATAAATGCCAACCACTCTCCCAACTACCACATTTAAAGTAGGCCCCACATTTGAATTCAAAATTTGAATATCTCTACGAATATTTACCGCAACTCGGATCCGTTTAATCCGATTAAACGAACTTTCATCGCTAAATAATTAAATCTAATTTAATTAAATAACGATGCCTCGCAAATATATTACGAACGTCGTTTACAAATTAATTCTAAATTAATTTGTTCATTCATATTAAAGTCTGACTTTAATTTCGTAATGAAATCCAATTCATATTAACATATCCGATATATTAATTTTAGCCCATACGAATAAATTAAATAGAAAAATCAAATTTAACAATTAAATTTATTTTACCGATTAATTCCAAATTAATCACGTTCTCTCTCTTCCAAACACATTTAATCCCAAATTAAATAAAGCCTCAATTAATCCTAGATTAATTTTCTCTCTCTTAATTAATCACATATTAATTCTAGTTTAAATCAACTGTCATCGGTGAATCTTTGGGAAGCGACCCAAGAGATCCTTGGATATGTTGGCAGTAAATACGGTCATCGGATTATCTGAATATGTGCGTACCTCGTACCACGTACTTACCGATTTACAAGACAGGTTGGCTTCTAGCAAAGCACCGTGCCTACCCAATTCTCAAGATATATTCTTACTGGAATATATAATCTATGTCAGGTGTAGTATACGTAGTATTGCGTATTACGATCCAATATCGGGTGTCACGTACTAGGCCTGGGGCTGGAATTGTGTCTGCCTCGTACGAAGCACATATCGGATGTCTGGTAACTAGTCTCTATAATCGGATGAACATGACCTAGTCATATCATCCCGATGACTGCAGTAATTTAGAGTACTAGTTTCATATCCTACGTGACATCATCTCCACTATGACTGGAGTGATACTTCCGTCTTGACATCACACCCAATACACTACGATTCTCAATATACCCAGCAGAGGCGTACACAAAACCGATTAAAGCCCTGGACGACCAAAACTAAAGCATATTGATTGTCGCAAGTATTAGCGGTGCAAGTCTCAAGTTAAGACCAAATACACCTACCCTGATTTCGGACTTCCATAGACACGTAGTCATACTACCAATGGAATTCCGAGGGGTCTATCTAGAGCGAAGCTGTTTCTGTACCATCGGTAAACACAACCTCCTATTACACTTGCATGAGTATCCAATACCCAAATATATGGGAACTATGCTGTTACACTTCCATAACATGCACAAGGGTAATACTAGTCTACTCTGCATTATCGATGTCCAGTCTCGATAATACTACGACTAGGGATATTTAATGATTAATCCTTCGTGGACTGATACTGTCTCATATCATTTCAATCCAGGAAATAATCATAGGGACCTCCTATCATTTATACATCTAGGTGATCTAATCACAAATGATAAGAGAGCAATCTCCTTTGTCACATAGTTAATTTGTACAACAACACCATGATATGTACAAATAGTGACGCTATGGCTCATAATTGTCCAACACTATTAACATTGAGAATCTTAGGGATGGTGATGTATTTAAAGTGAATGGACAACGTCTGAAATCCTTTTTGAAGTACTCAAAATTTCAAGAAACATTTTTCCTATCAGACCCAGTATAACTTGATTGATGTAGTTTCTTTCATGTTCTGTTTAATATTTCTTGAATTTCCAATTTTTTTAGTTTTTTCAATGTTCTTGTTCTTTTATTTTATCTCACACCCCGGTAAAGCAGCGGATAACGGTACTATGTGACTCAAGTCGGTTATTTCAGTTTCCTAAAAATATTGATACCCTACATACCAAGGCATGGAAGAAACTCTAGTAACCCTCCATAAAACTTTTCTTGCACTTCCCCAAAATGCTCTGATTAAAATTTACAAAGCCTGCGTAAAAAGAATGAGAATTCTTATTATTCATGGTATTCCTAGTGATATCCGTTGGGTAACCGAAGCAAGGGTTCGTTTGGCAGGTGAGTCACCTGACTCCTTCATTCCTTACATGCTGGTTGAGGGAAAGCACCTATTCTAAAAAACCAGCCATTTAAGTGGTGGAAAGAAAATACCAGCCATAAAGGCGGTAGAAAGATAAAGCCAGTCATAAAGGCGGTAGAAATATAAAACCAACCATAAAGGCGGTAGAAAGAAAATACCAGCCAAAAAGACGGTAGAAAGATAAAAACCAGCTATAAAGGCGGAAGAAATATTTTCAATAATTAATCTAGCATTAAATCAAGTTTTAATCATTAAATTTCAATTTATTTATTATAATATAAGTGAGTTTCATCTATGTTTCTATTATAAAAGTTTCACCCTTACTCAAGCAGAAAAGAAATTAGCTACTTATTTTGTAATAAAACATACTCGTACTTTTATTATTGAAAGAAAAGGACATTACAAAAACCTTTGAGTAAATAAACTAACAAGACTCTCTCCAAGATTTACAGAGGAATCAGGAAAGAAAGTATGAAAATTTCTATTGTCGGACGTTCCTATTTATAGGAAACTTGGCCACCCAGATCGGCAAATGCATGTTGTGGACACGTGTCAAAGAATGGTGAGCCATGTTGGGAACACATGTCAGAGAATGGTGAAGCCACGTTAAGGACACGTGTCACGACGTAAAGGTTCCATGTGATGACGTGTTTACAGAATTTACGACGTGCTTGTAGAATTTACGACATGCTTGCAGAATTTACGATGTGTTTGCAGAATTTACGACATGCTTGTAGAATTTTAGACGTGCTTGCAGAATTTCCTTTTTTTCTTTTTCACAGCTGATTTATCCCGTCGAGCTTCCAAGCATTATTTTTCCAGACAAAAAACATAAAATAGCACAGTAAAAGTACTCAAAGCATAACTTTAAAATATTATTTCACAAATGTGTCAATTTAAGGGGATTGGTGAAACTATAAGTGTAAAATGATTAAATTATCGTCTAATAAATATGCACTTTTTAGTATTCATCACACCCCCAACCACTTATTACTAGTCCCTAGTAATTTAAGCGGAAGAAAAATTCTTATCTAAGCCAACAATATTTTCTTTTTTTTCCCCTGAATGATCAAATAAATGATTTCTCCTGTACTTTTTTATCATTCTTCCGTATACTCAAAAATAAGGTATTAATCAATATATTGTGCTCATAATATCACAGGTATTTATTGAAAAGAAAGTAATAATTTGGTATTAAAATTATATTAGAGTTTACACATTTTTTAGCAGTGAAAGTTTATTTATAAACATATCTTCAATCCATGTATCGAACTTTAGGCCAGTGACTCCCAAACCAGTTGGTTCTAGGGCACTAGGTGTTAAGACACCCCAACTAGCTTAATTACTCGGATCTCAGATAAATAGTGTCTAAAATATATCTTCAATCCAGGTATTGAACTTTGGGTCAGTGACTCCCAAACCAGTTGGTTTTAGGGCACTAGTTGTTAAGATATACCTACGGGCTTAATTGCTCGGATCTCAGATAAACAGTGTCTAAAATATATCATCAATCCATATATCGAACTTTGAACCAGTGACTTCAAAAATAGTTGGTTTTAGGGCACTAAGTGTTAAGACACCCCTACGGGCTTAATTGCTCGGATCTTAGATAAACAGTGTCTAAAATATATCATCAATCCATATATCGAACTTTGAGCCAGTGACTTCAAAAACAGTTGGTTTTAGGGCACTAAGTGTTAAGACACCCATACGGGCTTAATTGCTCGGATCTCATATAAACAATGTCTAATTTCCTTAAGCTTTCTTTTTAATCCATGTAACGAGCTTTGGGCAAGTAATTCCCATACCAGTTGGCCTTGGGGTACTAAATGTTAAAACACCCCTTCGGACTTAATCGTTCGGGTTAGAAAGGCTATGAAACGAACTTTATTCATACTTATCCTTTTTTTTGTAATATAAAAAATTTCACTTCTTTTAGGTGTTACCTCCAACAAATTAGAAAATTGAATATTAGAGAATTTTCACTTACCACTCATGGTCATAAGTTACCATATTGTTGATAATATTTGCCAGACAAGCATATAAAGATCAAATTTAATTAATGTTATGGAGAATTCACAAATTTAAATGATTCAAAAAGAAAGGAACGATAAATAACTTGTTATGATTATATTGAGATGCGTCTCAAGAGTGAAAACTCCTTACACAGCCACCTCTGAACAACATTCCACTTGGTTTAGAAAATAAATTTGTTGTTAGTTTGTGTATATATATGGATATATATATTTTTACACACATAATAACAACACAGTAAAAACTAACATCAATGAAATAGACATAAACATGAAAATTATTTATTTCCTATTTTTACACACAAAATAACAAGACAGTAAAAACTAACGTCAATGAAACAGACATAAACATGAAAATGATTTATTTCCTAAACTATCACTTCTCATATAGTGTTTGAGAACTTGAAACACAAGAAAACATAAATAATAAGTAAAAAAAAAAAAAAAATTAGACATAAGTAAATGTATCGAACCCTAAAATTAATAGTAAAAGATAAATAAGTCCCTGGCAACGTCGCCAAAAACATGATCAGTGAAATCACACATGTAACGCAAGCGCACGTATCTCTCAAGTAGTATAAAATGTATCGATCTCATAAGTTTTTAATACCTTAGCTATCAATTTATAACGTTAAATGTTTACAAGTATCAAATAGATTGGTTGTTGATTGGATGGTGATTTTTGAACTAAAGACAATAAAATAAAACAGTGCGTAAGTGAATTAAAGGTAAAATCAATATTATGAAATTATCTAGGGTTGTGAATTCTTCTAATATATTTTAAAGATGAAGTGGTTATCTCATGTTTGTGTAATATATCAGTTTATTAACCTGGAACATGAAATTATACAAAAACTTCTTCTGATGGTCAGATGCAAATACCCAATGTAAGCGAATTAATCATATTCCTAAGTTAACCAAGTTATCTGAATTCATTAAGATTAAGTTCCAATTATGGCTACCTCCACTCGACAGGTATATTCCTATCATGTAAGGAAATCTATTTAGGCTTATCTATCATTAAGAAAGATCGTGAGCAATTCAGTCTAAGGCTAAACCTAAAATCCCTTTTCCAAGTTCATTTTAAATTTACCAAATCAATCTTATTAATGGCCAGTTAACAAGAAGAATAAGCTAAAGGCTCAATAAATAAACATTTATATTACCCAAAACATAAAATAACCCCTTAATTATCCTTTGTGCCTTGTTGCAACCTTCTTTTAATTTGTTGCATTTCAGGGGCTGCTTCTTGTGCAACTCTGATCTCACTTATGAGGGTTGATCAAACTTGTATGTATGCTAATAATGTTCCCTGAGCTGTTACCTGAAAGCTCACTCTATCTAGTATATATCTCTGCATATGCTTAGCTGAATGCCACTTCTCCAAAGGCAAATGAGCCAAACGCCCCATAGATTTCCCACTTAAGGTGTCAGCTACTACATTAGCTTTATCGGGGTGGTATTGAATGGAATAGTCATAATCTTTCAACAATTTTATCCATCATCTCTGTCTTAAATTAAGCTCTTTTTGGCTCTAAATATATTTCAGGCTTTTATGATCAGTGAAAATCTCAAACTTTTCACCATACAAGTAATGCCGCCATATCTTCAGGGTAAAAATTATTACAGCTATTTCCATATCATGAGTGGGATGATTTTGTTCATAGGTCTTTAGTTGTCTGAAGGCATAAATAGTAATTTTTCCCCTCTACATCAACACACATCCCAATCTCACTCTAGAAGCATCACAATACACTTTAAATCCTCTAAATTCTGCTAGTAGTGTAAGAACATTAGCAATAGGCAATCACCGTTTGAGTTCTTGAAAACTCTTTTCATAAGCATTATACCATTCAAACTTCACATTCTTCTGAGTTAGTCATGTTAACGGAGTAGATATTCTGGAGAAATTCTCTATAAATCTCCTATAATATCATGCTAACCCCAAGAAGCTACGAATCTCCATCACACTTATAAGTTGGTGCCAGTTTTGAATAGCCTCGATATTTTAGGAATCTACTCCAATCCTTTCCTTAGATACCACAGGCCCCAGAAATACCACACTAGTCAACCAAAACTCACACTTCGAAAACTTGGTATACAACTTATGTTCTTTTAGTGTCTTTACCACTCAATGTAAATGCTCTGCATACTCTTACTCATTATGTGAGTACACCATAATGTCATCAATGAAAACTATCACAAATCGATCTAGAAAGGGTCGGAACACCATATTCATCAAATCCATAAAAGTCGCGAGGGCATTGGCTAGACTAAATGACATTACCAAAAACTTGTAATGTCCATTTATAGTCCGTAAAGCTGTTTTTAGGATGACACTCTTCCTAATCTTCAACTGGTGATATCCTGATCGTAGGTCAATTTTTTAAAGCATTGTGCCCCATGTAACTGGTCAAATAGGCTATCGATCCTCGGTAGTGGATATTTATTCTTGATTGTAACCTTATTCAACTGCTGGTAATCTATACACAACTGTAGCATTCCATCATTCTTCTTCACAAACAACACTGAAGCACCCCATGGAGACACGTTGGGGTGAATAAAGCCCTTATCTAGTAAGTCTTGCAACTGTGCCTTCAATTCATTGAGTTCTATTGGGGTCATCCTATTCGAGGAATTGATATGGCCGGGGTGTCTGGTACCACATCTATACAGACCTCAATCTCCATATCCTGTGGTAATATTATCAACTCATCTTGGAAAATATTAGGATAATCCCTTACCACCGGGATCTACTCAGGGCATTTATTTTAACTCTACTATCTGTCACATAAGCCAAACAACCCAATGTTTCTCATTTGAAGTACCTTAAATGCTTGCATTCCTGAAAGTAAATTATGTGGCACTACACTCCTATCCCTTTGATATATTTTACTTGATTAGTTAGGAATATGCAACGTAACAATCTTCTCCTGGTAATCTAACACTGCATAGTACATAGCTAACCAATCTATCCCCAAGATAACATCGAAGTCCAATAGACCCAATACTATGAGATTGGCATGATAAATATGCCCATCGATATCCAGTGGACAACTCCTCACACCATATGTGACTTCTATTGGATTTCCTACCGAGGTAGCTATCATGATAGGTGAATTTAACGATAAGGTATCTATACCCAATTGAGTTACAAAATAGTGCTTGGAGCCTGAATCAAACACCAATTTAGCTTCCATATAACCAATCAATAGAGTACATGTAACGACTGCATTAGAGGCGTGCGCCTCCTAGGGTGGGATGGTATACACCCTACATTGATCTCTACTGGAGGAAGCTTGTCCTCGTTCACCCATTGGTTGTCCATTTTTCTCCTACTGCCAATCCTCTACCCAAAGGTCTCTGTTCTCCCCTCCTACACTTCTACTAAGTTGTGGCTGGGGTGTCGATGGAGAGGTATAGAAAGATGGCAACTAAGCTGCTGGTACCAGATAGTCTCTCTTCAGATGGCCAAATTATCCACACCAATAACAACCTCTACTCATAGATCGACAGGCCCCCAAATGAGTCCGCATGCATATCAAACATAATAGAAGACCTCAACTTGGCTGAACTAAAGATGCCGAAGAGACCACACAAGAGGTGACGTTTTGAGTTGGTCTGTGATCGTGACCTCCCTGAACCGGGAACATATCTCTACGTGTAATGGGCGGAGCTGACACCTACCACTGTCTGCTTGGATCACTCTAATGTGGCCTAACCCTCTCCTCTGATCTCGTCCTCTTCCGAGACTCCCACTATGTTTGTCTCTTCTAACCAATGCCTCAAACCGCTAGACAACATCTAGAACCTGAGGATACGTTGTAGTCTTTGTTAAGTGAATAGAGGGAAACAAGTAATCCTGAAGCCCATTAGCAAACCTCTTCATCTTAATCTCTTCTATGCTGATTAAATATGGGGCATAACGAGACAATCGAGTAAACCATATTTCATTCTGGATAAGAAAGTTATATTAAACCCAACCGATATCAATGTAGGAACATCTCGTTCCTAACCATCTGGAAATGATATAAACCAAGTGTTGGCGACATCCCTCAACTGAAAACTAACTAACTCAACTGCCCCATTCGGTGAACACCCTAAGGCAATACATATGCGATCTGATTCCTCAATGAAGCTGCATGGGTTAGGGTAGGACTCTACTCCGGAGAATATGGGATGATAAAGCTTTCGGAAGTCATGTAAGGACCCTAGCAGCTCTTATCGCTGCATAACATGAACTATCAATGAAGGTGGCTCATTAGGTACCGTGGAAGGTCCTACGTGGAAAGTGGTAGGATTTGGTCTATTTGGAGGAACCACTGTTTGGTGAGCCATTGAAAGTCTTACAGGTGAAGGTGGAATGAGAACTGTTGATTCTGTAGCTTTCAACTCTAAACCTAGTGGCTATTACTGACGGGGTAATCAATTGGGCAAGTTTTTAATCTTCTATAAACCTACAACTACTGGATCATTAAGTTGAACCACTAGTCTTGTCCTATCTTCTCCTACACCACTCTCATTTACAGATTTCGCTCTCTGCACTCTATTTGGCTCAGAGGCAATGTGCCACTGACCTCTGGTCTATTTCTACAGCTTGGGGTGCCATATCACGCCTAGGTATTTCTCTAAGTCCAGTCCTACCCTTCAGTGGCATGATATCTAAATAAACATGAAATGAAATAAGTTAATCAGGTTCTCAAGATATTTAAATAAAAAATGATAAGACATATTTCAGGGACAAGGATACTAGAGCTACAGTATCTCATTTATTAGTACCCCGGGTATACTATATATATAAGACACTGATACCCTCTTCATTAGTCACTATCCCATAGACCATGCTCTGATACCAACTTTGTAACATCCCAAATTCCGGAATGTTACCGGCAGGCAACAGATACCACTACCACCTAAACCACTAACAAATGCTGAAGAACCTCACTTTTACCATGTTACAATACATTCACATTTGTGCTCAAACACATGCAATCATAACTGACTTAAATGCAAAATTAAGGAGAATACATACATAAACTGAATTTTCATCATATACACATCAACATCATGTGACTGTCATATAGCAAAATGTAAACATATAAGACTACATTCTATATTAATATAACTCTGGTGTGATAGACAATGTGCCCAGTGACTGTAGTATAACTCTCGTCCCTGACTCATGTCTCCAAAAGTTACACATGGATCACCAACTGATAGGTCCTGCAAAACTAGAGAGTGGGGGGTGAGTCCTAAGGTACTTAATGAGGGGAGCTATAAAATCAGGAAACATAGAGTCAAATACTGCTGAATAAATTATCAAAATCATAAAATTCGCTTTCTAAAACTATTTATTGTAAAATGGTTCTTTTCCTTTAAAAATTTTAAGAAATTTGTTTTTGAAAATTAACTATTTGAAAATCACTGTAAGCTGTGGAAAGACCTGACGCATGGGGGTTTTATTTATCTCCGTCCCCCCATACGCCTAAGTAGTGGTCTTGGGACATTATATATCATCGACCCCCAAGCCATTGAACTAGAGACAGGAATGCTAATCAATGCTACTACCCGATCTTGAAATTAGGGACTAGAGGCATTACGTATCGTCGTCCCCCTAGCCCTGAACTAGGATCTAGAGGCATCAATCATCCCTAGTCCTGAACTACGTGTGCACATGTCATATATGTTAGTCAATTCCAGGTTATAATTTGAGGTGGGTTTTTCCCCATGCTTAAAAAAACCATAAAATCATGCTTTAAAAGTCACAACTTTCTGAAACATTCCTCAAATCAATTGGAAATAAATTTGGCTAAAAATTAAGTATTGAATCAAATTAATTAAGTAAAATATACTTTGAAAAAGAAAGGTCCACTCACAGGTTTGATTTTGAATAACTCCACTTCATGTCACTAAGGGAGATAGCGGCTCTTATCGAGTATCTATATTTGAAAATTTTAATTAGAATATTAGTTATAAAATATGATTCAAAATTAAACTAGGCTTCTAAATTCAGCTAAACTATCATCACCATATACCGTGCACATATGTCTAGATTGGTATAAGTCCCCTAAAGTGCCCTTTAATCGTTTAGAATAAAATAGGAATGGCTAAACTAAGATTAGGCAAAAATAGACACACATCATGACGCAAAGCATTACGCGCCCGATGGTCACCTTGGCTGGGTAGAGGCAGAGAGAAACTTTTATTGACTGAGCATAATAGACTGAGCAGTATCACAATCATCACTGTGAGTCTTCCAAAACTCCAGCTCAAGTGTCTGATCAGGTGTGGGTTTTGGCCCAAGAGGTGTCTGTATGGTGTATAACAGCCTCTCGGCTCCAAGGACTATCTTGAGATTCATTTCCCAATCGGCAAAGTTCGTTCCCTTAAAGACATTCTCGCCCATGTTAATTTCTCGGACATTTCCCTTTCCAGTCATCTTGACTACGATAGTCCAACTATCTAGTCAACGATATTTGGGTACAGTCTAACTATTACAAGAAAAATAACATTATATTAGTCCAACTAATAAAATAATTTTGACGAAATTAATTTGAAAGCGAGTAAAGCTAAGTATCTGAATGAAATTGCAAATTCAATACTAGCCTCCCACCAATTTTCGACGAGCCTCTAACCATCTGTCGAGTACTCGGGAAACCTAGTTTCCTAGTGGGCTAGGATCCCATTAAATAACACACAACTTTGACTTTGGCCAACAAGCTGTATGAAACTTAACTAGGTAGATCTCGAAGATCAATTGGATCTCATGCAATTCCTAGATCCGGTAGGTGGACATCCAAGTCCGAAACATATATATAATATATATGCCAATGTATCCAATACATTTCCCTAACCTTTTTCCTCTGAATCAACTAAGCCTTGACTTTGGCACAACAAGCTTAATGATTCCAGTTAAGCGGAACCCATTGACATGGAAAGTTTCGTAATCAATGTCGATGGACAAGAAGTGATATTGACTTTGGCCAACAAATCATGACTTGGACAAGACACCGATATAGAACAAAACTCTCATGATTCAAACACATCTGCAATTGACAAAGGCCTTGACTTTGGCCAACAAACCAATGCCAATTTTGGATCTTGAGTAAGAATCACTCAATGGAAGGAAAAATCACTTAATATTATTTTGAGGATTTTTTGCGTAAATTGGCAACCAATTTATTATGTTTATTAAGGTATCATCATACACCCTTAAGCATGCTTCTAAAATATCATAAGGCGCGAAAAGTAAATTAATAACGATATGCGGATGGATATTTAAACAGATTGTTCCTAGAACAAATCGCTCCATTTCCTCTCCCCGGCTAGCACTATTCTACTTCTACCCAATTTCATAATACAATAATAGAAACCTCATTAACATTGAGGGGAATTAGGTGAGAAGAGAATACAAAGAATCAATGAGAGAGTATGCTGGACACGCAGGTCCAATTTATAAATTCCGAATTTACAATAAAATCTAAAATTGCCCTTTCCCTTCTAATATCCATCCGATATACGCTATTCATTCATCACATCCATATATTAATTCAAGCATGTTATTCAATCAAACTAATCAAATTAATTATCTTTGAATATAAGTGATCATCCAATGTTCAAACAATGATTTGATTTTGCGCGAATATAAGTACTTAAAGTACGAATTCTTGAATTATATCGAACTACTTGTTAAATCTAATTTAATCCGTATTCAATACTAATTCATTTTAATTCCAAATTAAATATCTACACCTTTTAATGGGCTTTAATGACTTAGATTCCAAATCTAATCGTTACCGGTCTCAAAGCCCGATTAACGTCCAACGTTCGTTTAATTAAAGTCTGATGGGCCTTCAATTGATTTTATAAGGCATGGGCTTTGGTCAATATGGGTCAAACCCAATTACCAAGCCCAATTGAGGAATCACCCTCATATGATAAAAAACCAATTTTAGCCTAAAAGGCCCAATTAAACTTTTAAAGCCCATTTATTATATTTGGACTTAATGGAATGATTTAGGCCCAATTAGGATCCAATCCAATTGGCTTAAACCAATTTGGCCCAACCAAGCCCATTATGCCCAAATATAATATTTTCAAGCCCAATTCAAAATCAAGCCCAATTAACCAAATTTTAATATTCCAAATTTTAAAATTCAATTAACTAAAGTGTAAAGTCATGATTAATCTTTTAAATCAATATTTCCTAACCATTAATCTTACTTTCATCATCAACACATGTCCAACATATTTGATTCAAAAAATCATCTCATTACATGCAAGGAAGCTCACGTCCAAGGTGGGAATTTTTGTCCGAATTCATTTTCAATCCGATTGAATTTTAAATCGACATTCCCAATCGTTTCAAGTCATCCAATGATCATCAAAACAAAAAAAATACCATGACTTCCAAGGGCAATCTAGATTCGGCCAAGCCTCATTTTTGGGGAAAAATCCATCCAATTTATTTTTCACAAAATTGATCATGTATAACACCATGTTATCAATATACAAACATACTTAATCAAACAATTTCATCAAATCATGCTTCAATCAATTTTACCCAAATTTTACCCTAAACGTTTTCATGCTTAAACAAGGCTCCATGATACCATTGTTGGTTTCTATTGATGTCCCAAGATCATTTTAAGCCATGAAATAGAATGAATATAACAAGAAGAATGGCGGAAACATACTTACAAAGATCGGCTTTGGTTGTGATGATGAATAAAAATTTACTCCTCCAAGATGTCCAAGATTCGGCCAATGATGATGGATGGAGGAAGATGATGAAGCTCCAAGCTTTAAAGGAAGTCCATGCTCTAAGATAAGCTTCCCTATCACCTTGGTTGATCCTTTGATTTGTGCTAGCAAATGAAGAAGAAAATCTAATCTTTCCCTTCAATGGAGCTCACGGCTTTGTTTGAGAGATGGAGAGAGTTTTTTTTTTCTTTTTGTTTTCTAAAAAACAAATGATAATCATTAAAATAATTACCAAAAATTGGTATATATTATACAAAAGTCAAAAGCCAAATTTTGGCTCCAAAAACTTATTAAATGCCCACAACCACCCACATCATGAATAGTGACAGCATGTCACTCACAAAAAGTGACTTTTGACATCTATCACCTTTTCATGACAGGTGATGTGATTCGCGATGTGACTTAAAAACACTTCCGAGCTCGATTTCGCTAATTCCGAAATTAACGAATTTCCGTCGCGACGTAATTAAAAAATTATGCCTAACGAAATTACTATTCACGTCGCTAACGAATTAATTCTAAATTAACTCGTTTGCTCGAATTATAATCCGATTTTAATTTCGCGTCGAAATCCAATTTCGTTTAAAATATCGAATATATTATTTTATCGATTAATTCCAAATTAATCTTTCTCTCTCTTCAAATAGTACTTTATCCAAGATAAAGTTTCTCCGCAATTAATCCCAGATTAATAAAGTTCGAATCAAACATCATCGGTGAATCTTCGGGAAGCGACCCAAGAGATCTCCGGATATGTTGGCAGTAAATACGATCGTCGGACTATCCGAACACGTACGTACCTCGTACTATATTTTTACCGATTTTCGAGACAATGATGGCTTCTAGCAAAGCACCATGCCTTCCCAATTCTCCAGAAATATTCTTACTGGAATATACGATCTTTATCAGGCATAGTATACCGTAGTATTACGTATTGCGATCCAGTATCGGATGTCACGTGCAAGACCTGGGGCTGGAATAGTATCTGCCCCGTACGAAGCATATATCGGATATCTACCAACTAGTCTCTTTGAATCAGATAATCATGACCTTGTCATATTATCCAGATGGTTGCAACACAATAGAGAACTAGTTCTGAATCCCTTTGTGATCATCATCTCCATATGTCTGAAGTGATACTTCCGTCTTGACATCACATCCAATACACTACGATTCCCAATAAACCCAGCAGAGGCGTACACAGAACCTGTAAAAGCCCTGGATGACCAAAACCAAAGTTTACCAATTGTCGCAAGTACTAGCGATGCAAGTCTCAAGTTAAGACAAAATACACCTATCCTGAAGCGGACTCCCATAGACACATATACATACTACCAATGGGATTCTGCGGGGTCTATCCAGAGCGATGCTGTTTTCCGTACCATCGGTAAAACACAACCTCTTATCGCACTTGCATAAGTATCATATACTTAAACATATGAGAGCTATGTCGTTATGCCCTCACAAAGCGCACAAGTGCAATACTAGTCTATTCCGTATTATAGATGTCCAATCTCGAAAATACTATGACTATAGATATTTAATGATTAAACCTTTATGGATTGATACTATCTCATATCATCTCAATCCGGAACTAATCATAAGGACTTTTACCATTTATATATATCAAAGTAAATAATCATAAAACGGTAAAAGGCAATTTCATTATAACATAGTTAATTTTGTACAAAAAACACAATGTCTTTTACAAACAGTGATGCTATGGGTCATAACAGTCCAACAACAAGTCATCCAATGTTCAAGGAAACAAAAAAATACCATGAGTCTATGGTAAGTCCACATTCGACCAAGCCAAGTTTTTGGGGAAAAATTCATCCAATTCATTTTTCTCAAAATTGATCACAAACAACTCTAAGTCATCCATATACAAGCATGCTCAAACAAGTAATTTAGTCAAAACATGCTCAAAATCAATTTACCCAAATATTACCCTAAGTTCATTTCATGCTCAAAATGGCTCATTGATACCATTGTTGGGTTTCTAGGTTAATCCCAAGATCATATTAAACATAAAAATGAATGAATACAACTAAGAATTATTGTGAAATAATACTTACAAGATCGGCTTTAGGATGTGAAGAACACAAAAACTTTATCTCATTGCTTGCTGTATTTGGCCAAGAGAAGATTTTGTTGATGATGTTGAACAAGCTCCAAGCTTAAATGATTCCAAGCTCTTAGTTCGGTTCCCTATCACCTTGTATTGATCCTTCAAGTGTGCTAGCAATGGAGAAAGAAAAGAAATTTTTCTTCCAAAGGGAGAGAGGCTCACGGCCAAGATGAAAGAAAGATAGATTTTTTTTTTTTTTTTTCAACTTTTGTTTTCAAAAAACAATTATTGAAAAACAATTACCAAAAATTTGGCATATCTTTCCAAAAGTCAATCACCAATTTTGGCTCCAAAATGGCATTAAATGCCCACAACCGCTTCTTTCATGAATAGTGACTGCATGTCACTCACCAAAAAGGTGACAAGACATCTATCACTAAAGTGACAAGTGATGTGACTCGCGGGCCCTACTCAATTCAAAATGCGAGTGGGCCCGCAAATACTTCCGGGCTCAGTTTCGCTAATTCTAAATTAACAAACTTTCGTCGTGACGTAATTAAATAATTATGCCTAGCGAAATTACTATTCACGTCGCTAACTAATTAATTCTAAATTAACTCGTTTGCCCGAATTAAAATCCAATTTTAATTCCGCGTCGAAATCTAATTTCGTTTAATATATCGAATATATTATTTTGTCGATTAATTCCAAATTAATCTTTCTCTCTCTTCAAATAGTATTTTATCCTACGCAATTAATCCCATATTGATTATGTTCGAATCATACGTCATCGGTGAATCTTCGAGAAGTGACCCAAGAGATCGCTGGATATGTTGGTAGTAAATCCGATCGTCGGACTATCCGAACATGTACGTACCATGTACTACGTTTTTACCGATTTACAAGATAAGGTTGGCTTCTAGCAAAGCGTTATGCCTACCCAATTCTCAAGAAATATTCTTAATGGAATATACGATTAGTATATAGTAGTATTTTGTATAGTGATCCAGCATCTGATGTTCACGTGCAAGGCCTGGGGCTGGAATGGTGTCTGCCCCATACGAAGCACATATCGGATATCAAGCAACTAGTCTCTTTGAATCGGATAATCCTGACCTTGTTATATTATCCCGATGGTTGCAACACAATATAGAACTAGTTCTGAATCCCTGCGTGATCATCATCTCCATATGTCTGAAGTGATACTTCTGTCTTGACTTCACATCCAATACACTACGATTCTCAATAAACCAATAAGAGCAGTACACAGAACCTGTTAAAGTCCTGGACGACCAAAACCAAAGTGTATTGATTATCACAAGTACTAGCGATGCAAGTCTCAGGCTAAGAGCAAATACACCTACCCTGAAGCGGACTCCCATAGACACATAGACATACTACCAATGGGATTCTGCGGGGTCTATCCAGAGCGAAGTTGTTTTCCGTACCATCGGTAAAACATAACCTCCTATCGCACTTGCATAAGTATCCAATACTTAAACATATGAGAACTATACCGTTATGCCCTCACAATGCGCACACGTGCAATACTAGTCTATTCCGTATTATCGATGTCCAATCTCGATAATACTATGACTATGGATGTTTAAAGATTAAACCTTTATGGATTGATACTGTCTCATATCATCTCAATCCGGAACTAATCATAATGACTTCTACCATTCATATATCAAAGTAAATAATTACAAAACGGTAAAAGGCAATTTCATTGTCACATAGTTAATTTTGTACAAAAACACAATATATTTTACGAACAGTGACGCTATAGGTCATAACTGTCCAACACATGACTCTCATACGTGTCGCGACTTTGGGTGATACAGATCGCGACTCCCATAAAAACATAAATGAGGCAGATTGTATCCAATGTTCCGTGTCGCGACTTTGGCATTGCGTATCATGACACTTAACCATCAGAATTGAGGCAGAAAGTACCTCTCAGATTGGCGTCGCGACGCTGTCCCATTGGAGTCGTGATGCCCACTCAAGATGGCACTCCATTGTTAAACGTCGTGACTCTTGCCTAGTGGCATCGCGATGCTCGGTAAATTTTAAGTCCCGGCACCAACTCCTAATCTTCACTCCCAAACTTACAACATAACCAAAACTATATCAACTCAAAGCACATAATTCATCATCAATAGCCTACTAACATTATCACAACATCAATTTCTTAGATTCTAATTTAGTTTCATACTAAGGGATTTTACAGCTTAGGGTTCCACATAAAATCTTAATTTCTTGACTCACTAACAATCTATACTTCATCAAACCCAAGCTATCAACACCCCTTAAGCATCAAACCATCAATACTCAATAAATCAAGATTTGGGTCAAGCCTTACTTACCTTAAAATTCAATTCTTTCTTCACCAATAGAGTCTCAAAGTTTCTTTTTCTCCTTCCTAGGATTATTTGGTGGTGGATTACTAGAGATTATTTTTGGGAATTGGCTAGGAAAATTGTAAGTCTTCTTCTTCTTTTCTTTTTGTAGTGTAAGACAAGAGGGGGAAATGAGAAATTTCTCCCTTTTTTCCTCTCTTTTAATTGACTTAAATTAATAGAGAAAAGTCTTGAAAATGTTATATTTTTCTAGAATTGGGGGACTTGGGGCTAAATATAAGATTCTTTTTGTTGGGTATTTAATTGGGCTTTTCTTATTTTAATTTTTCCAGTTGGGCTCATATATGTAGTGAAATTAGTTGGGATTAAATTAAGGTTGGGCCTACTAAGTCGTCTCTAGAATTTCTCTTAACGCTTAGTGAAAATTTATCTAAGTCGCCAAGTTACTACTTTAGTTGAGTTATGAAATTTCGAGTCGTTAGAGGTCTAATCATCCACACATGTTGTTGCTTTTAGAGCTTGGATGTAATGAAGGTCGTTTTGCTTCCAAAATATTGCCTCATAAGATAAAGGCTTGTTCAACCGCAACTGTGAAAATAGGTGCTACCAACACCTATTTAGCAATAATTGATAAAAATAGGATATATATATTTTGATGTCATTTCCACCAGTTAAGTACTTGAAAATTTTAACGTACTAAAGTTTCATGAGGAAACTCGAAATCGGTTGATGAAACAGGATTTGACATTTTGATGTCGGTTCCTCCAGTCAGTATTGAAGAATTACAAAATTAAATCAATAAGAGAAATTGAAGATGAGAGTATTGAGAATGAGGAATTAAAGAAATTGTGAGAATTGAAAATTAGTATGTTGAAAAAAAATGAAGTATATGACCCATGTTTATAAAAATTTTGTTTTAATTTTGTGATACCTAAATTGTCCCTAAAACTAACTGTTTATTAATGTTATTAAAGGTAATTTAATAATTTTTTTTATAAAAAATAATTATTTTTTTTTAGAAAAGGAATAGGAGTCGTTGCTCCCTGCTATTGGGTGGCCCATCAACTAAGTAGCAGTTGGGACAAACGGTTCCGATTGGAACCATCTAGTTCCAACGGTTCCGATTCTTATCATTGGAATTGTCTGGTTCTTTTCGGTTTGGCTAAGGTAAAACCCTAATGGAACCGAACCGAACCGAAAAATCTGGTTATAATTCTGGTTCCATAATCGGAACCGGTTGGAACCGAAACTGATAAATTTCTATCGATTTATTAATAGTTCGGTTTCGATTTCGAACCAAAACCGTGGCCGGATTTATTTTTGCCGTGCATATATCATCCACACATACTGATTTTTTGTTATTATTTAATTTAAATCATTTGAACATTAAATGAAGAACAATAAACTCAAATATGGTGGCATGGTAGTTAGTCGACACATTTCGTAATTTTCAAGAAAAGTAAAAATAATAATAATGATAATGATTTTGTGTAGCAAGTCTTTTTCACTATTCATCCCCTCTCTCTTCGAGGAAAAAATGGTGTCGCTTTTTGTGAAACAGAAGTCCTTCTTTTTGTTCGCCATTTTTGTCTTATTAAATTGCTAAATGAATTAGATTCATAGATTATTTAGCGAAAGTTAACTGTGGAAATTTGTTTCCAATGATTATGATAATATTCCAAAAAATTATTTCCAACTGATTATTTTGAGAACACGAATTTGTTGAAAATTTGAGTTGAGCATATAGGAAATTTGATGGTCTCATCATTTAATTTGAAAACCTTTTGGTGAAAGATTATACGTATATAATGACCTTAAAAAATATTTGTTATCATAAAGGTTTATAATAAGGTAAATCAAAATCATATGAATTTGAAGAATTTATTATATGTATATGAACTTGTTTTACATGACAAATGCACCTGAGCTTAAAGATTTTATGAATAGTGTTCCTTGAATATTTGGATGGCAGATAATTAATTATAAAAATAACTAATTAATCATTGCTCAATTATATTAATTTTATCTCAGAATTATTTTGAATTAAATTATTTAATTTGATTTTGTTAATGGTTGAACTAAATAAATGATGACAAAATTATCACTTTTGCCGTGCATGTGTATCATCCATACATACTGATTTTTTGTTAACATTTAATTTGAATCAATTGAGCATTAACTGAACAACAATAAAGTCAAATATGGTGGGAGGCTTCGGTTTGGTGACACATTTCGTATTTTTCAAGAAAAGGAAAAAAATTATTTTGTAAAGCAAATCTTTTTCACTATTCATCCCCTCTCTCTTCGGGGAAAAATTGGTGCAGCTTTTGCGAAGCAAAAGTCCTTCCTTTTGTTCGCCATTTTTGTCTTATTTAATTGCCACATGAATTAGATTCATAGATTATTTGTTGCTCCCGTTAATCCTTATTCACTAAATGTTAGTGGAATACAAAATGTTAGTTAGTTTGTGTATTGATTTGAGACTAAGAAACTAAATGATGCTATAATGATAGTTCTCATTAAATTGTTCCATGACCACTTAACTAAAAGTTACTGAGTGTGGTTAATTGTTTAACGTAGAGAGCAATCATTCTAGAGCTTTCCTACCATCTTAATAAAACCTAGAATTGTAAGAGAGGGACTTCAAGAGTTCAAGTGGGATCTCTCAAATTGGAGCTTGGTGCTAAAGCAAAGAAAGTTAAGAGGACCAATTGCATAGGCTAGAATTTCTAGGTAAATCCTTGAATTAAATTTTTTAGTTAATATATTAAAAGCTGTAATTAGTATAGGATTTGTTCTTGATAATTTGATGTGCATGGGAATTTTTTTTATTCTTTTTCTTGTTTAGTTTAAAATTTGACTGTCTAGTGTTATTATGTTGAATATTCGAAATTTTCCAGCAATGGATGAACAATAAATTTTTAGATGTCCGGTTCATTAAATCAATTGGCTGGTTTTCATAAAATTACTGATCGATTTAGGAAACCTTCGAACTGATTTTGATAAAATTAGAAATAGAGAAATTATCAAACGTATACCGAATATTTAGCACGTTATTAAAATTACAGAAATTCTGAAATTTTATTCATTGGTACAGCCAAAGATCACAAGATGTATTAAAAGTGTAGAAAATATTTACATATTTTGTATAAAATGTATAAATTATATTTGACATATATTTTAATAGTATACCAAAATCTATTATAAATTTGTTACATTCTGAAAGTCTTAGATGACTCGGTAAATAAAATTCTAAAATTTATGTATTTTTTATAATATACTAATTTTTGGGAATACAATTTTTGATAATTCCCAAAAATATTTTAATGCACAAAACACTTCAGCGCATACTCCAACAGTATTTTATTCTAAATACCCACTTTACACAAATAGCTGCAAACTTTAATATACTATTCACAAAAATCTGATACCGCAAACAAATTATAGCCTAATATATTCTAATAATTTTTGTTAGAAAAAATTATCTCCCATTATTAAAGTGTTTGTCCATTCGCAGCACATCAAGTCCTTGACTGTTTCTATCAAAATATTTTCGGCCTTTTGGCAACCATTTTCAGCATAGCCTGCTGATGATCTTGCGGAACGAAAGAAGAACAAAAAAGAGGCAGCATATATAAATTGTAAAAATCTTGCACAATTTTCCTTATTGAAAATTTAAAATAGAACTAGGTAAAATGTAAACAGTAGGAAACTTAGTACCTCCATGATGCCATGATCGGCTCAGAACGAAACTTACTTTATTCTGGGTGGGCTAATATATATATATATATATATATATATATATATGAGAAGCGATAGATATATTTGCACCTTTTACATAAAATAACTACACTCTTTTTATTGTGGCTACAGTGATTACTGTAACTACAGTAAAAAATGTGTAATTATTTATGTAGAATTGTAAGTGTTCTATCATTTTTTATATATATAGGCAAACGAGTAGCCTTTTCTTTCGTTATTTTAGCTTAAAATTTATGTCACTGTGTGTTGGAAAACATTGATTATTTGTTAATAATCAAATAATTATTGTTAATTATTTGGTGTTGTTAAATAACAACAATTGGTAATAATTTCAAGTTGGAAATTATTAAGTTAATTATTTGGTGTTGTTAAGTAACAACAATTAGTAATGATATCATCATTAAGTAACAACAAGAGTTGTTAATCAAATAATTAAGTAACAACAAGAGTTGTTAAGTGACAACAATTAGTAAATGTTAAATGGGGAACATATGGTACACCCATGATGGTAACATTTTTGGAAGGGTTAGAGAAAGTCATTATGCATCCTAATAATGTGATTAATAGTAATCCATGCATGTGAGCTAATAGTGACTTGATTTCTCTCCTATAAATAAGACCATTTGCTTATTGAATTAAGCAATCAATTAAGTTTGATTAAGAGGTCTCTACAAGTTTAAGGTATGCAATTGTGTTGTGGTTAATATAGATTTATTTCAATTAGCATGTAAATAAATCTTGGACTAGTAATACATGTATGGTTAGATCCTAAAAGGACAAACATGTAAATATATTAGGGATTACGTTTCCTAACATTGGTATCAGTAGCTTAAATACATGTATTCTAGTTGGATTACACAAAAATTGTATGAACATGCATGAAAATATTGAAAATGCTTCTGTTTTTGTTTTTACAAAAATGATTTTCCTCCAACTTTGGGCCATTATAACTTTCTGTATAAAATTGATAATCGCATGTTCAAATATGTTTTGAAAACTAGGTCATGAGATCTTCAATTTGGTATATCATTTGCTTAATTTGGATTAAAATTGAGAAAGATATGGACCCTAGAAGTTGGCTAGTTGAAACTGTTTTTACCCAGAAAAACACTCCCAGAAGACCGGTACTACATGTCATCCGCTATTTAGAGAAGAGGACGACAAGTCGTCCGTATGTATCTTACGACAAGTCGTACATGTTCCTTAGTCTCAGACGACATGTCATCCGAAATCATTCAGCCGACAAGTCGGCTGCTTGTGCTACATCAAACCGACATGTCATACACTCACGGAACAAGCGGACGACATGTCGTCTGCGCGTGGAAGTAAACCGAGGCTGGCTGGCGCGTGAGGGCGCGTGAGGGCGAGTGGGAGCCCGTGGCCGGCGCGTGGTTGCGCGTGGAGGCGCGTGAGCCGCTCATGTGGCGCGTGGGGGCGCGTGGATATCCGTGTTAGCCCGTGTTGGTCATGTCTGTATCGGTTTGCTTTGGTAATTCCGATCCGTCATGATTAAATGTCTAGTCCTTTTGCATATTGTATTAATCGGCCATGATAAATTTGTTTTATCATATAAACTTTGTGTTTATGTAAATGAATATCTTTGTGATGTTTATTTTAGTTAATGTAACTTTGTGTTTCATTATATTGATTTTTCTTTGTATTGTTGCAGAAAAATCATGCCGATCAGACAAAAAACTGCAAAAAGAGTTATGACATCCGCCCACAGTGAAATATTGAAAGACATGTTGCTGGATTTGGATAAATATCGGATGATGAAAGAAATGATGATGATATGATCTCGCATATAATCACCTTCAATAACATGTTACAAGAATCTATATGGGAGGGTAATTGGATAGGACAACCGAACAGACTGAGATACCTACGAAATACTCTCCCGAAAATATGGCAACAAAGGCTTACTGATATTTGGAAATTAGTAACTCACACAGTAGAACTACGTGTTCAATACAACATAGCCATTGAGAGGTTAGCGATTGAGTATCTTCAATCTAAGGCAAATAATACCATTTTTCCTTTGATGTCTCGAAAACGTTGCAAGGATCCGAAATTTGCAATAGGTTTCCCATGGTTGTCCAAGATCAATTACCAGTTACCGAAAGAATTTGAGGATTCTTATCCAAAGACTTTTATTCGTTGGAACACTAAAACCGGAAAAGTTTTAAGTGTTAGATATTAGTTTTTCTATGATTAAACTATGTTAATATTTATGTGTGTAATTATCTGTTACTTTACGGCATGTAATTATTGTATTTATATATATGAATATTTCATGTTGAATTTAATTATGTAATTAAATAATGATTGTCATGTACAATAGTCGCCAAGAATAAGATGTTCTAAGAATTTATGTAATTTTTAGAAAATGATTTTACATGATTGATTATGTTGATAATATTTTTACATTGGGTGATTGGATGATGATTGGACACATAGTGGACTTTTGACTCTAACCCCATTGAAAAATATTATAAACATAATTTATTTCATGATAAAATAAGTCAAAAGTATTAACAATTGTGCATGACTGTCTGTAGAAACTTTGTGTTTTTAATATGGCTTCCGCAACAAAGAACATTATTGCTGAACTCAACAAGGGTGAGAAATTGAATGGCGATAATTATGAAATTTGGAGAATGAAAATCCAATATGTGCTAGAAGAACAAGATGTTCTTGAAAACTTTGAAAATGAGCATGGATGAACCTGAACAGGGCATTACGGCCCAACACAGGCGAGACCGTGAGGCTTATGAGGCCTGGAAGAAAAAGAATTCCATTGCCCGCATTACGTTGCTGAGCAGTATGGATAATGACCTAATGAAAGAGTTCAGGAAATATGACATGGCTAAGGACATGTGGTCCACACTAGCTGAAAAGTTTGTGTTGGATAATATGACCCATAGCGTCACTATTTGCACAGAACATTGTGTTGTTGTAGCAAATTAACTATGTAACAAGGAAATTGCACTCTCATCATTTGTGATTAGATCACCATTGATATATAAATGAAGAGAGGTCCCTATGATTAGTTCCTGGATTGAGATGATATGAGACAGTATCAGTCCACGAAGGATTAATCATTAAATATCCCTAGCCGTAGTATTATCGAGACTGGACATCGATAATGCGGAATAGGCTAGTATTGCACTTGTGCGCGTTGTGAGGGCACAACAGCATAGTTCTCATATATATAAGTGTTGGAGACTTATGCAAGTGCGATAGGAGGTCGTGTTTCACCGATGGTACGGGAAACAGCTTCGCTCTGGATAGACCCTTCGGAATCCCATTGGTATTATGACTAGGTGTCTATGGGAGGCCGAAATCAAGGTAGGTGTGTATAGTCTTAACCTGAGACTTGCATCGCTAATACTTACGATAATCGATAAACTTTGGTTTTGGTGGTTGGGGGCTTTGACCGGTTCTGTGTCTACCACTTCTGGGTTTATCAGAGAGTCGTAGAGTATTGGGTGTGATGTCGAGACGGAAGTATCACTCCAGTCATAGTGGAGATGATGTCACGCAGGATACGGTATTAGTGCTCTTAAGTGATGCGCATCCAATCGTGATATTATGACCAGGTCATGAATATCCGATTATAGAGACTAGTTACCAGACATCCGATATGTGTTTCGGACGGGGCAGACACTTATCCAGCCCCAGCCCTAACACGTGATTATCCGATACTGGGCCGATATGCACAATACGTGAGTATACTACGCTTGATATAGATCTAAATATTCTTAATTGGATATGTCCGGAGAATTGGGTAGACTTGGTGCTTTGCTAGGAGTCAACCTTGTCTCATAAATCGGTAGAACGTAGTACTTGGTACGTACGTGATTCGGTTACACCGACGACCGTATTTATAGCCAAATTATCCGGAGATCTCATGGGTCGCTTCCCGATAATCCACCGATGACGCACAACTCGCACTCTTGAATAATCTGGGATTATATAGAAGAGAGAGAAAATTAATCTAGGATTAATTACGGAGATATTTTATCTAGGATAAAATATCGTCAAGAGAGAGATATGATTAATTTGGAATTAATCGGTAAATTAATATATTCGATATATTAAACGAAATTAGATTTCGACGCGGAATTAAAATTAGATTTTAATTCGGGCGAACGAATTAATTTAGAATTAATTCGTTAGCGACGTGAATAGTGAATTCGCTAGGCGTAATCACTTAATTACGACGCGACGGAAAAATCGTTAATTTAGAATTAGCGAACCCGAGCCCGAGTGTGATTGCGAGCGCATTCGTATTTCGAATTCGAGTGCGGCGACGCAAGTCACATCAAGCGTCAAATCTAACGTCAAGTCATTCATCACATCAAGCGTCAAATCAAGCGTCACTTTGAGTGATGTGACATTTGATTGATTGATGTGAGTGATTGATTGATGGAAAAGACTTGAGACATGACTTAAAGTAGATGTGACTTGAGTGACAAGTGAATAGTGTTTTGCTTTAATTGTTTGACTTTTTAAAAGGCAAATGAAATGCAAATGCAAGGGAAATTAAGTTAATTTCACAACAAGTATATAAGATATACTAAATGCATTTCATTTTATTCTTAACACACAATTTCATCTCTCTTTTCTCTCCAACCTCTCACGCCCAAACAGTGAAAATGCTCACTGGTTTGAGGCTTTTGGCGTGAGCTTTAAGGGAAGCAAGGGTGGGTTTTCATGGTGGAAATCCAAGTGCTAGCACACTTACGAGTCTTGCGAAGATGGTAGGGAGGTTCACCCATGAGCCGGGATCCGTCGGACGAGGCTTGGAGCTCCGTTTCCTCATCTCAAAACTGAAAAATGGAGGCAGTGAACTGCAGTGAATGGGCGTGAAAGGCAGTGAGCTTTTGGCTTCGATTCGTCTCCAAATCGACTCAACCGATCGATGTGAGTATTCCGCTACCTCCGTTGATGTATTCACTCATGTTTTCATGCTTTGATTTGATCTTGGGACCTTAGAAAAACTCAACAGTTTGGAAGTACATCTATAACCAAACTAAGGTCACTGACAATCAAGTTTGACACATACAAGAAACGACCTGAGTTTACTATGTCAAAACACTTGAGGCAAATGTCAAACATGATTACTGAACTGGCAGATGTTGGACATGTTTTTACGGATGAACAGAAAGTCCAAGCGGTCATTCGTTCTCTTCCAAATAGCTGGGAGCATATGAAGATGCATTTGACCCACAATGAGAGCATCGAAACCTTTGATGATGCTAAACGTCACCTTGAATTAGAAAGCGACCGACTTGCGGCTGCTAAGTCAAATACTGAAGTGTATATGACTGAAACTAGCAAACCTGGGGGTTTTAAGAAGAAAAGAAAATTTCATGGTGGTGGGTTCCAGTTCGGAAAAGAACAAAATTCTTCCAAGCCAGAAAAGAAACAGAAAACCAATCAACATTGGAAAGGAAAACGTCCTACCAAAAAGAAAAACATGGCAAAAGTTAAATGCTTCAACTGTGGTAAGAAAGGTCACTTTGCTCGTGACTGCACTGAGCCAAAAAAGGTGAATACCTTTCGTGCATATTTAAATGAAATTTGTGTTTCAAGTTCAATTTTTCTAACTGAATCTAATCCTTTGTGGACTGTAGACTCAGGAGCCACAGACCATGTAGCGAAGGACAGTGATGCCTTCGTGGAATTTCGACGAATTTCACCTGGGGTGAAGTGGATATATGTTGGCAACACTCACGGGTTGAAGTCAAAGGAATAGGAACATGCAAGTTAGTCATGCATGGTGGAAAAACTTACTACTACATGATGTATTGTTTGCTCCACAAATTCGTCGGAATTTAGTTTCTGTGTTGGTTTTGGTTAATTTAGGTTTCAATTTGAACTTCCATAAATTTGGTGTTGATTTGTACTTAGGTACAATACACTATGGTTCTGGTTATTTTCTTGATGGTTTTATTGTATTAAATGTTGAATGTTTTAATCACAATTCCGGTTTTTCGTTTGTTACTTCATCTGTCAATGATGATAGTGATATAACTGTGTGGCATGCTAGACTTGGCCACATTGGCCAGCAAAGAATGAACAGATTAGCCAAAGAAGGCTTTCTGGGAAATATTGAGAAGGTAGAATTGTCAACCTCTGAATATTGCTTGGCAGGAAAAACTGCGAGAAAACCATTTGGAAAATGGACTAGAGCAGAATTTCCATTACAATTAATCCATTCAGATATCTGTGGTGCAATGAATGTCAGGGCAAGGCATGGAGCATCTTATTTCATCACATTTATAGATGATTTTACTCGCTTTGGTTATGTCTATTTGATTGCTCATAAATCCGAAGCAATAGAATGTTTCAAGAAATTTATGAATTTAACAGAAAATCAATTGGACAAGAAAATTAAAGTACTACGCACTGACCGTGGTCGTGAGTATTTATCTGATCAGTTCAGAGAATTATGTGATGAAAAAAGAATTAGTCGTCAGTTGACTACTCCTGCTACTCCTCAACAAAATGGTGTTGCGGAAAGAAGAAATAGAACTCTTCTTGAGATGGTTAGGTCTATGATGGCACAAGCAAATTTGCCTATAACCTATTGGGGTGATGCATTATTAACTGCCACATATGTACTTAACCGAGTGCCATCAAAATCTGTGTCCACCACACCATATGAGTTATGGACAGGTCGTAAACCAGATATTCACTTTCTAAAACCTTGGGGTTGTGCGGCCTATGTTCATGTGCGTTCTCACGAACATGGAAAGTTAGGCCCAAGAGGAAAAAATAGTATCTTCATAAGATATCTGAACAATCAAAAGGTTATGTTTGCATAGGTGAACATGAAAGTGGCGGCGTGACAGAATTTGAATCACCAGATATATCACTTTTTTAGAAAATGATTTTCCTAAGCAGGGAGAGATAGGTCAAAATTTATCTCTATACGAAACTCAGAATCACATGGATCACATGATTGGTGAACACTCGTGTTTACCTAATTCAAGTGGGAGTGATTTGAGAAAACATGGTGAATCTGTTTCACATGAATCTCAAGATGATGAATTAGTTTCACATAAATCTCCTTTACGTGATCCAAGTGGGAGTGATGTACTGTTGGAAAACATTGATTATTTGTTAATAATCAAATAATTGTTGTTAATTATTTGGTGTTGTTAAATAACAACAATTGGTAATTTTTTCAAGTTGGAAATTATTGAGTTAATTATTTGGTGTTGTTAAGTAACAACAATTAGTAATGATATCATCATTAAGTAAACAACAAGAGTTGTTAATCAATAATTAAGTAACAACAAAAGTTGTTAAGTAACAACAATTAGTGAAATGTTAAATGGGGATATGGTGCACCCATGATGTTAACATTTTTGTAAGGGTTAGAAAATGTCATTATGCATCCTAATAATTTGATTAATAGTAATCAATGCATAGTGACTTGATTTCCCTCCTATAAATAAGACCATTTGCTTATTGAATTAAGCAATCAATTAAGTTTGATTAAGAGGTCTCTACAAGTTTAAGGTACGCAATTGTGTTGTGGTTAATATAGATTTATTTCAATTAGCATGTAAATAAATCTTGGACTAGTAATACATGTATGGTTAGATCCTAAAAGGACAAACATGTAAATATATTAGGGATTATGTTTCCTAACATCGGTATCAGTAGCTTAAATACATGTATTCTAGTTGGATTACACAAAAATTGTATGAACATGCATGAAAATATTGAAAATGCTTCTGTTTTTATTTTTACAAAAAATATTTTCAACCAACTTTGGGCCATTATAACTTTCTGTATAAAATTGATAATCGCATGTTCAAATATGTTTTGAAAACTAGGTCATGAGATCTTCAATTTGGTATATCATTTGCTTAATTTGGATTAAAATTGAGAAAGATATGGACCCTAGAAGTTGGCTAGTTGAAACTGTTTTTACCCAGAAAAACACTCCCAGAAGACCCGTACTACATGTCATCCGCTATTTAGAGAAGAGGACGACAAGTCGTCCGTATGTATCGTACGACAAGTCGTACATGTTCCTTAGTCTCAGACGACATGTCATCCGAAATCATTCAGCCGACAAGTCGGCTGCTTGTGCTACATCAAACCGACATGTCATACACTCACGGAACAAGCGGACGACATGTCGTCTGTGCGTGGAAGTAAACCGAGGCTGGCCGACGCGTGAGGGCACGTGAGGGCGAGTGGGAGCCCGTGGCCGACGCGTGGTGGCGCGTGAGCCACTCTTGTGGCGCGTGGATATCCGTGTTAGCCCGTGTTGGTCATGTCTGTATCGGTTTGCTTTGGTAATTCCGATCCGTCATGATTAAATGTCTAGTTTTTCATATTGTATTAATCGGCCATGATAAATTTGTTTTATCATATAAACTTTGTGTTTATGTAAATAAATATCTTTGTGATGTTTATTTTAGTTAATGTAACTTTGTGTTTCATTATATTGATTTTTCTTTGTATTTGTTGCCAGAAAAATCATGCCGATCAGACAAAGAACTGCAAAAAGAGTTGTGACATCCGCCCACAGTGAAATATTGAAAGACATGTTAATGGATTTGGATAAATATCGGATGAAAGAAGATGATGATATGATCTCACATATTATCACCTTCAATAACATGTTACAAGAATCTATATGGGAGGGTAATTGGATAGGACAACCGAACAGACTGAGATACCTACGAAATACTCTCCCGAAAATATGGCAACAAAGGCTTACTGATATTTGGAAATTAGTAACTCACACAGTAGAACTACGTGTTCAATACAACACAGCCATTGAGAGGTTAGCGATTGAGTATCTTCAATCTAAGGCAAATAATAGCATTTTTCCTTTGATGTCTCAGAAACATTGCAAGGATCCGAAATTTGCAATAGGTTTCCCATGGTTGTCCAAGATCAATTACCAGTTACCGAAAGAATTTGAGGATTCTTATCCAAAGACTTTTATTCGTTGGAACACTAAAACCGGAAAAGTTTTAAGTGTTAGATATTAGTTTTTCTATGATAAAACTATATTATTATTTATGTGTGTAATTATCTGTTACTTCACGGCATGTAAATATTGTATTTATATATATGAATGTTTCATGTTGAATTTAATTTATGTAATTAAATAAATGATTGCCATGTACAATAATTGCATGAATAAGCTGTTCTAAGAATTTATGTAATTTTTAGAAAATGATTTTACATGATTGATTATGTTGATAATATTTTTTACATTGGATGATTGGATGATGATTGGACACATAGTGGACTTTTGACTCTAACCCCATTGAAAAATCTTATTAAACATAATTTATTTCATGATAAAATAGGTCAAAAGTATTAACAATTGTGCATGAATGTCTGTAGAAACTTTGTGTTTTTAATATGGCTTCCGCAACAAAGAACATTATTGCTGAACTCAACAAGGGTGAGAAATTGAATGGTGATAATTATGAAATTTGGAGCATGAAAATCCAATATGTGCTAGAAGAACAAGAGGTTCTTGAAACTTTGAAAATGAGCATGGATGAACCTGAACAGGGCATTACGGCCCAACACAGGCGAGACCGTGAGGCTTATAAGGCCTGGAAGAAAAAGAATTCCATTGCCCGCATTACGTTGCTGAGCAGTATGGATAATGACCTAATGAAAGAGTTCAGGAAATATGACATGGCTAAGGACATGTGGTCCACACTAGCTGAAAAGTTTGGAAGTACATCTATAACCAAACTAAGGTCACTGACAATCAAGTTTGACACATACAAGAAACGCCCCGAGTTCACTATGTCAAAACACTTGAGGCAAATGTCAAACATGATTACTGAACTGGCAGATGTTGGACATGTTCTTACGGATGAACAGAAAGTCCAAGCGGTCATTCGTTCTCTTCCAAATAGCTGGGAGCATATGAAGATGCATTTGACCCACAATGAGAGCATCGAAACCTTTGATGATGCTAAACGTCACATTGAATTAGAAAGCGACCGACTTGCGGCTCCTAAGTCAAATACTGAAGTGTATATGACTGAAACTAGCAAACCTGGGGTTTTAAGAAGAAAAGAAAATTTCATGGTGGTGGTTCCAGTTCGGAAAAGAACAAAATTCTTCAAGCCAGAAAAGAAACAGAAAACCAATCAAACACAAAAAAAAAAAACCAAAAACAAAAAAAAAATGGCAAAACGTAAAAAAATGTTTTTTTTAACTGTGGTAAGAAAGGTCACTTTGCTCGTGACTCCACTGAGCCAAAAAAGGCGAATACCTTTCGTGCATATTTAAATGAAATATGTGTTTCAAGTTCAATTTTTCTAACTGAATCTAATCCTTTGTGGACTGTAGACTCAGGAGCCACAGACCATGTAGCGAATGATAGAGATGCCTTCGTGGAATTTCGACGAATTTCACCTGGGGTGAAGTGGATATATGTTGGCAACAACTCACGGGTTGAAGTCAAAGGAATAGGAACATGCAAGTTAGTCATGCATGGTGGAAAAACTTTACTACTACATGATGTATTGTTTGCTCCACAAATTCGTCAGAATTTAGTTTCTGTGTTGGTTTTGGTTAATTTAGGTTTCAATTTGAACTTCCATAAATTTGGTGTTGATCTGTACTTAGGTACAATACACTATGGTTCTGGTTATTTTCTTGATGGTTTTATTTTATTAAATGTTGAATGTTTTAATCACAATTCCGGTTTTTCGTTTGTTACTTCATCTGTCAGTGATGATAGTGATATAACTGTGTGGCATGCTAGACTTGGCCACATTGGCCAGCAAAGAATGAACAGATTAGCCAAAGAAGGCTTTCTGGGAATATTGAGAAGGTAGAATTGACAACCTGTGAATTTTGCTTGGCAGGAAAAACTGTGAGAAAACCATTTGGAAAAGGGACTAGAGCATAATTTCCATTACAATTAATCCATTCAGATATCTGTGGTCCAATGAATGTCAGGGCAAGGCATGGAGCATCTTATTTCATCACATTTATAGATGATTTTACTCGCTTTGGTTATGTCTATTTGATTGCTCATAAATCCGAAGCAATAGAATGTTTCAAGAAATTTATGAATTTAACAGAAAATCAATTGGACAAGAAAATTAAAGCACTACGCACTGACCGTGGTCGTGAGTATTTATCTGATCAGTTCAGAGAATTATGTGATGAAAAAGGAATTAGTCGTCAGTTGACTACTCCTGCTACTCCTCAACAAAATGGTGTTGCGGAAAGAAGAAATAGAACTCTTCTTGAGATGGTTAGGTCTATGATGGCACAAGCAAATTTGCCTATAACCTATTGGGGTGATGCATTATTAACTGCCACATATGTACTTAACCGAGTGCCATCAAAATCTGTGTCCACCACACCATATGAGTTATGGACAGGTCGTAAACCAGATATTCACTTTCTAAAACCTTGGGGTTGTGCGGCCTATGTTCATGTGCGTTCTCACGAACATGGAAAGTTAGGCCCAAGAGGAAAAAGAGTATCTTCATAAGATATTCTGAACAATCAAAAGGTTATGTTTGCATAGGTGAACATGAAAGTGGAGGCGTGACAGAATTTGAATCACGAGATATCACTTTTTAGAAAATGATTTTCCTAAGCAGAGAGAGATAGGTCAAAATTTATCTCTATACGAAACTCAGAATCACATGGATCACATGATTGGTGAACACTCGGGTTTACCTAATTCAAGTGGGAGTGATTTGAGAAAACATGGTGAATCTGTTTCACATGAATCTCAAGATGATGAATTAGTTTCACATAAATCTCCTTTACGTGATCCAAGTGGGAGTGATGTACATATTCCAAGTGGGAGCAATGTGCATTATTCAAATGGGAATAATATAGAAAGTGAGGAATCAGTTCCACCACTAGAATCCCAATTGCGACGTAGTAATCGTATAGGTACTCCTCGATGTCGTTTCGATATCGAAGGAGAAACCTTTATGATACTACCTCAAGATGATGAAGAACCTAGAAACATAAGAGAGGCTCTTCAGTGTCATGCTAAGGAAAAATGGATAAAAGCAATGGAAGAAGAGATGGAGTCAATGAGGTCCAACCAAGTTTGGGAATTGGTTGATCTACCCAAAGGACGTAAAGCTGTCAAGAACAAATGGGTTCTTAAAATAAAGCGTAATACCGATGGCAATATCGAAAGATATAAATCACGACTTGTGGCAAAATGGTATACGCAACAGGAAGGAATTGACTATGAAGAGACTTTTTCACCTGTTGTAAGGTTTACCTCAATTCGCTTGATTCTGGCTATAGTAGCAAGTATGGATCTAGAATTCCATCAAATAGATGTAAAGACTGCTTTTCTCAATGGAGAACTTGATGAAGAAATCTATATGGAACAACCAATAGGTTTCATAAAAGAAAATGAAAAGGAGAAAGTATGTAGACTTTTAAAGTCTATATATGGTCTCAAGCAATCATATAGACAATGGTATATACGATTCCACAATACGATCGTTTCGAATGATTTCACAATGATAAATGAGGATCATTGTGTATACACCAAGAGAGATAAAGATAAGTTCATTATCTTATCCTTGTACGTGGATGATATACTTATAGCTGGAAATGATAAGGAGTTTGTTAAACACATTAAAGAATGGTTATCATCTAATTTCGAGTTGAAAGATATGGGTGAAGCTGCATATATTCTTGGGGTCAAGATCTCAAGAAATCGTTCAAAGAATTTATTATCTCTTTCACAGGAGTCATATATAAAGAAATTTCTTGAACGCTTTCAAATGCATGCTTGCAAACCCATTGATACTCATATCACAAAAACTGAAGCTTTGAGTCGTAGATTGTGTCCTGAAACTCCACTGGAAAAGGAACAAATGAAGAAAGTTCCTTATGCAAATGCAGTTGGAAGTTTAATGTACGCAATGTTGTGTACAAGACCTGATATCTGTTTCGCTGTTGGAATGGTAAGTAGATACCAATCCAATCCAGGACTAGCACATTGGAAAGCAGTTTAAAGAATATTTAGGTATCTGAAAGGGACAGCCGATTACTCATTGTGCTATCAAGGAAATGATCTACAATTGCGAGGCCATACTGATGCTGACTGGGGAGGAGATTTAGATGAAAGAAAATCTACCTCCGGTTTTGTTTTCTTACTGAAAATGGTGCCATTTCATGGAGCAGTAAGAAACAATCTTGTATAGCCTTGTCCACAATGGAGGCTGAATTTGTGGGTTTTTCATCGGCAGTACAAGAGGCTGTATGGTTGAAAAGGTTCTTGGATAGTTTGGGTATGTCGAATGAAGCTTCTGGTCCAGTATTAGTTAACTGTGATAGTGAAGCAGCGATAGCCTACACCAAAGATCCAAAATTCCATTGTAAAACGAAACACATAGATACCAAATATAATTTTGTGAAAGACATAGTTGCACGAGAAGAGGTAAACATGAAGTACATTTCTACGCAAGAGATGGTAGCAGATCCATTGACCAAGCCTGTTTCTAGAGATGTCTTTGTTAGACATGTAAAAACTCAGGGATTGCGTAGATATTAATGTGCTTACATATTATGATATGTATTTTTCCCAAATAATGTTTACTAATGTTAATACTCATTGATATTTGTGTTCAATGCTTACATGTTATTATATTGATACATGTTTAAATAAATATACTATTAGTTAGTATGAGAAGTATGTCAGACAAGTGAATGATTGGCCCTCTCACACGGGCAATCGCCTCCATTACTTTGTGTTAGTGAGATGGAGATGAACAAATTTTTAAGCTAATTATCTGAGTGATAATTTAGAGAGCTCAAGCTTGAAAATTAAGTAATGTCGTTATGAGGTCACTTTCTCTGTGATATGACCTAAGGTGAATAAGTTTGTTTCACCTTACTTGTCTTAATGTCAGTTATGAGTTAGACATTGTGTTTGTCTGAACTATAATCTGTACGGTATTTTATGAGACATGCGCTCCATGGGAAAGGAGAGAATACCGTAGCACATGTTTTCCATACCATGTGTACATTTGTGACTATTGAGGGTAATACAAGTAAAGATCTCAGTCTTAATATTGTGTGAGACCCTTGAGATTATTTCAATCTCACATTGTACCCTTCAGACTCTTGTCTGCTTCTTAAAACTTAGATTTGATGATCGCTATCTTGGAGTGTTGCTGAAGGATCATGAAAGATTCGATCTGAAAGGGCATCTCTGGAAAAGCGAATTGAATCAAGGCTGAGAGATTCGAGAAAGGAGAAAGATCATTATATAAGTAATATCACATTAGCTTGTATTCACTGGTCGACCAATTATGTTGTTCTACGTGATCAAGCATGATTGTGAATACAAAATATATATTACATTCAAAAAGAGATCTGATGTGATAAATGATCGAGGATACTGCATACATAATCTACTATGGTTCTATCCATTTTTCGAGCAGCTATATATTCCTAACAGATGTATAGCAAGGAGCTCTCGAAGTATGCTGGTCGCACGGCACAATTGCAAAGTATGAATTATTCTTGTAGAGATAATAAAAATTGTTGATCCCATCATGTGTGAGTGTGAGATGTTGGAAAAAATTGATTATTTGTTAATAATCAAATAATTATTGTTAATTATTTGGTGTTGTTAAATAACAACAATTGGTAATAATTTCAAGTTGGAAATTATTAAGTTAATTATTTGGTGTTGTTAAGTAACAACAATTAGTAATGATATCATCATTAAGTAAACAACAAGAGTTGTTAATCAAATAATTAAGTAACAACAAGAGTTGTTAAGTGACAACAATTAGTAAAATGTTAAATGGGGAACATATGGTACACCCATGATGGTAACATTTTTGGAAGGGTTAGATAAAGTCATTATGCATCCTAATAATGTGATTAATAGTAATCCATGCATGTGAGCTAATAGTGACTTGATTTCTCTCCTATAAATAAGACCATTTGCTTATTGAATTAAGCAATCAATTAAGTTTGATTAAGAGGTCTCTACAAGTTTAAGGTATGCAATTGTGTTGTGGTTATATAGATTTATTTCAATAGCATCACTACAAAAAAGGCTTTTACTGATACTAAATTAGTGTCAGTAAAGGGTTTTACTGACACTATATAAATGTGTCAGTGTTGCCGCAGCCAGAATCACTGACACTAGTTTCTAGTGTCAGTGATTCTTAGTGTCAGTAAACGTTAATACTGTAGTATCAGAAAATTATTGACACTATGGTATCAGTAATCTCTCACACTATTTTAGTGTCAGTAAATTATTGACACTATATCATCAGTATTTAGTGATACTATAGTGTCAGTAAATTTTGTACTGCAGTATCAGTATATCGCATATATTTGATTTTTAGTGTCAGTAATTATTGTTACTATAGTATCAATATCCGTCAATATCTTTTAAAATTTAAAATCGTATTATTTCACAATTATATTTCTTATTTTTTGTAATTAAATTAATCATAAAATATATATATATATATATATACCAACTGAATGAAATAAAAAACTAAAAAATTACATTTATATAAAATTCACAATATAATAGATTAATCGTATTAATCAATTCAACAGTATCACATGATGAATACAAAAACTCCATAGACAATCTTTAAATTAACATATATATATTTCAAAAACTACTCTTAAAGTCCCATCAAAATGTCATGCCCCCACCAAAATTCATGATACTTGTTGAGAAGCCTGCAACAATCCCCCAACAATATGATATCTGGCACAAAATCTGAAATTATAAACACCAATGTTAGAATTAGATGGACTTCCAAAAAAAATCGATATCTTCATAAATAAAAACATTAAATACATCCAAATAAAAATACAAAATATAACCCTAATCTAATTTTTGTCACATAAAGCACTTATTGACCATAACCATACAACCAACCTAAGAGCATGCATATAAAAACCCAAATGGCATCCATAATAACAAGTTGTATCTTTCATACCGCTACATAATCACCAAAACAAACAAATCAATAACACACACACACACACACACACACACACACATATATATATATTATAGACGGACATAAAACTGAAATAAAAGGATCTCATGAACCAGATGAAGTTTATCAGATGACATGATCTAATACTGTTTCCAAATGCAGGAAGCAAATCAAGATGACAAGATAGTTGTTCATTATGGAATTCCTGGAAACTAAAGTTTCAAAGCTCAAAATGTACTAGAATGTAACATTCCAGGTAATTGCCATAAAAATAGATGAGATAAACATGTTAGATCTCAATATATCAAATATTGCTTCCATAGCATTCATGCTGCACCTCAAAGCACATCAGATGACAGGTGCCATATCCCCCAAAGGTTTCAACAAGTATCAATCAGAACATGGCAAAACTTCATCAGGTAAAAAACTATCTCCAAGTTCATGTCTGACATAGAGAACATCGAGACACTGTTAATAGAATATTTTACATCATGATTGTTTTAATTTTCAAGTCTCAAAGCAATCTTACCCACTAGCAAAACTCACAAATAAAACAAATTAACCCACCAAATTAAACCCATCAGGGCATAAAACTGAAATAAAAGATATGATTCATATTGCTTTCACTGAAGTAAAAAATCTGGGGAAAAAATTCTAAGCTAAAAGTATAAACAAGAATGTATTAATTTACAGAAAAGAGAAATACCATACTACTTCATTAACTCAACGAACAATAGCTATGTTGTCCTTGTCATTTGTATTCTGCAAGAATAAAGATTTCCCATATGTCATGAATTAAAGTGAAAAAATAGGAAGTAATAATCACCTCTGTAAAACATGTCCTTGTAATTACCTCTTCATTATACTGTGTGATTATATGTGCAACATATATTGCCCAATCATCACGGAGTTGCGTTATATCTTCCAGAGTGTACTCATTAATCCCTTTGAACTTTAAAATATTTATAAGTTAGAATTTTAAACAGTAAGATATCTTAATTGACTAGTGATAAAACTTAACTATTGTTAACTTACATTGTCTTTTAGAATGTTCACATTTGTTACAATTTGCTGCATGTATTTCATCACATAATAACCGCATTCAAAACTTTCAGGCTGCATTGGACACTATAAAAAAGAATTATCATATCAATATTAGTTCATTTAGACATATTCTAAATATTCTCATTGTTGCATATCACAAAAATCTATATAATAAAGGAGAATGGTGTTGGAGGAAAGAGAGTGCATCCAACGGCTCTCTTTATGTGGCTTAATTAACGGCTCAGATCATTTCATTGGTAATTGGAGGAAAGAGAGTGAGTTGATGGATGGAAATAGTCAAAATTTTCAAATTTTCAAATTAAAAAATAGAAAGTTAAAACAAAATCATTTAATTCTGTAACACCGTGCCGTAGGCATGGGCATCATTTAATTAAAAAATAAAATCATTTAATTCTGTAACATCGTGCCGTGCCGTAGGCACGGGCATCATTTAATTAAAAAATAAAATCATTTAATTCTGTAACACCGTGCCGTAGGCACGGGCAAAAACTAGTATATATATATATCATAACTTTGTACCTTCACAGATACCCAAGTCACACTACCGCTCTTATTATTAGAATGTAAAGATTGATACACTCTAATTCCCCTACAAAAAATTATAATTGGATATCATATAAATAATGCAACAATAAACCCAATGTTAAAATAAAGAGAAAACAACTATAACTTAACTGATTAACAATTTGCATCAACTCATCAGTAGGATTATTCCCCTTAGGATCCAGATAATATATCGTGCGTCGTACTATGTCAATTGCAAGAAGCACCTAGTGAAAGCTAAATAAGAAAGAAAGGGTAATAAAAATCTGGATTACATAACTTGAAATTGAATACTAAAAAAATTAAAAAATTATTACCTTGGGTTGTATGGGATCAATATGATTTGCCCCAACTCTATCATACCTAACAGTTTTGAAATGTATTGAGGTCCTTCTTTCAAAGCAACCTTTGATGGACGTATCATCTCAAAATTTCCAAATTGAACTGGTTTGGCAGTTTCAGTTTTATCCATCTCATCGTATAAGTGCCTAAGACAAGATAAACATAAAAAACAAAGTAAATATTTATAAAACATTTAGAACAAATGAAGAAAGAGGTAAAAGAAAACATACTTGATCCATATGTTAATAGCACAGTTTGAGACCTCCTTAAAATCCATGATTTCTTCGCAAATTGCTTTGTCTAAGTATGACTTCCAAGTAATACCAAAAATTGGTAGGTCATAATCAATCTTTATCAAATTCGGAAAACAGCTCTTAACAAGTATAAAAAACATTTGCATGTATGGACTCTTATCAAATTCGGAAAACAGCTCTTAACAATGCCATAGATGTTTTCATACACATTTTTTTCAATGTGCATCACATCTAATAAATGACGAACTAACAAATATTTCCAATACTCTAAATCAAAGAAGATCGATTTCTTTTTATACAATTTCAGAAAAATGTCTTCATCACCTTCACATTCACCACCACCATCATCACGTTTTCGCTTTTTGATCTTTCTTTTCCCAAACTTGGTTTGAATATGCTCAACCATTTTAAATATTTCCTGACCTTTTAAATATTGAGGAGGAGAATCCCACTCTTTCTTTCCAATGAAAGCTTTTTTTAGTTTTTGAAATGAGTGACCAGGTGGTAGAAACCGTTGGTGGCCCATATAAGACATTTTCCGACTATGCGGAAACCAATGTGCACAAATGCCTATCCCACAAAGTGGACAAGCATAATATCCCTTAACGGTACACCCAGATAGGTTTCCATATGCTGGGAAGTCACTGATTGTCCACATCAACACAGCTCGTAAATTGAAAATTTCTTTTTTATATGCATCATACACATCAACACCTACATTCCACAAGGTTTTTAAATCCTCGATTAAAGGTTGTAGGTACACATCTATATCATTTCCAGGCTGCTTGGGGCCAGATATCAAAAGAGACAACATCATAAACTTTCTCTTCATACACAACCATGGAGGGAGATTGTATGTTATCATAGTAACGGGCCAACAGCTATAAGTGGTGCTTTGAATGAGAGGAACCCTAAATTACTAAGATTGATTTGGTAACTACGGTTCAGGTTTTGACTCGACAAATACATATATATTTTTATAAACCGCGGTTTAAGGAACAAAAGTCACGATTTTGCCCAGTGGTAAAGCCTTACAATAAAAAAAAAAAATTTATATCAATGGTTACAATTTCGAGTCCCAGCAGACTTAAGGAAATAATTTTTTTTTTTTAATTTTTTTACTGATACTAAAGTATCATTAATTACTGACACTAAATTTACTGATACTCTAGTGTCAGTAATATATGCGAAAAACGTCACTTCCGCGAGGTGTTGGTTCGACTCCAGACGACTACGCGTTTTTTTTTTTTTTATTTCTTACAGATACTATTGTAATAGTAATTACTGACACTAAAATCGCTGATACCATAGTGTCAGTAATTATTGATATTTAAGTGAAAAACACGGAAATAGGCCCATTTACACGTCGTTTCTGACACTTTTAGCCTAGTGTCACTAACCTTAGTGTCAGTAAAGGCCTTTTTTCTTGTAGTGCATGTAAATAAATCTTGGACTAGTAATACATGTATGGTTAGATCCTAAAAGGACAAACATGTAAATATATTAGGGATTACGTTTCCTAACACTGTGGATAGGCTTCAATGATGGAAGGTAAAGCTTGTAAGTTGACGATTTTGTAGCGAGGGAACCCTCCTTTTTCCAATAATTTCTTCCATTCTTCTTCAGTCCTTTCCTTTCCACCAGTTGAGTGAGCAATCATAAGTAGATCAAATACAAAGCCCATGTCCCCAAATATGTTGTTGGCATCTTCTTGGACAACGATTTCAATCATAACGAGCTTTCCCGTTTTCTCTGGAATTGCTTTCCGGCAGTTTTTCAGAATCTCCACACAAGCTTCATCATCCCAATCATGCATTATCCACTGTATGTGTATAACTAGAATTAGACAATTTACCTAATTGGGATAGGGTGAATGTCCTCTAGGTCATAATGCTTTCATACTTATCTATTAAGTCTCCATTATAACTATCTATAATGTAATAATGATCATTTACAATAACAATAGTAGAGACCTGAAGTATAATTATAAAAAATAAAAAATAACTATGGATTGTATGAGTAATATTTGAAAAAAAATTATTGATCTAGAATACATTTTTCCCATAATAAAAAACTCGATATGTGTCGGATGAAAGTCAAAGAAGTTTACCTTCATAAAAACCGCATCAGCGTTAGGAATTGAATCAAACATGTTACCTCCGACATGTGAGTCTCCTTCAGACACAGGCGCTGTGGCAACGACATGTGGCAAATCAAAGTTTATACATTTGATGTGTGGGTGTGATTTCACAATCTCAGCAAGCAGTTCGCCGGTACCACCACCCACATCCACCAGCGATCGTATGTTATCAAACCCATCTTTAAATAGTAGTGCCTTCATGGCGATCTTGGACGTGCATGCCAAGCCCTCATTGAACAAGTTGTTGAATTGATAATTTTGTGAAGCAAAATCCCAAATTTCACAGCCATGAGCCTTCTTGAAAGCAATGCCACCTTCTTTCACACATTGGCTAAGATAATGCCACGGTGCCAGTAGCCACTCATTGCTTTCTAATAGTATCAAAGGAGCAAGTGTTTGTTCCGAGTCATGCAGTAGCCATTTTGATATGTGGTTCATTCCGTACACAGTCTCTCCACCGTCTGAACGATGTGAGGTGAAAACTCCTTTGTGGACGAGCATTCTCATGATTCGTGCTAGGTATGGAATGTCCGGACAAGAGGACTCAATTCCTGTATAAAAAAGTAAAAAATAAAAAAAATAAAATTAATTATTATACACTAAGAGATCGAATAAACAGAAGATATAGAGTCAATACCTGCAGCTAATTGAGGCAAAGTGATGGGGACGCCATGGGAGTATATAATATCAGCTAAACGAAGCTCCACAGCTGACTTTAATGCCATTGAGTCTGCAAAGGCGAACATGAATTGGAATACTTCAGCTTGTCCCTTAATAATTCCTCCATTGATATTAAGAGAGAGAATAAAGATTGGAAATATTATTATCACATAACGTAGATGCACTAAATATAAAATATTCCAACGCTTAAGAAATGGTATCAGCTCTAGTATTATATGAATTTTTTTTCTTTTTTCTTTTTTCTTTTTTTAAGTTTCAATGAGCATAATGTTTATGCTGGTTGGTGTTGGTTCATCATCAAACTATTTGCAATTTTAAAGGTATAAAACGTGTTCCCTTAATTTATCATATTTATAAAATAATAATTAAATTGATATTTTATATATTTTATTATGATTTTTATTTCATATATAGGTGAAATAATATTTTGAATGTATAATTTAAAAAATGGACGTGACATTTGGATTTTGAAGGCCGGGAACTTAAAAGGCTGTTCAAACAATGTACAATTTCGAAAATTTCAGTTTTACCTAATTTTCGTATTTTTTGCAATAACGTTTTGCTCTGATATTCGATTGAGGCGATTACAATTTCATATGAAAAAAGACTCAAATATCTAAAACTTTTCTAATTTTACTGTTTTCAAGGTCGAAATTGATGAAAAAAATCAACATATATTGCATTGAATTTGAAAATAAATAAATTTGTTCAAAGATCACAATCCACCTTTCGGTGGATTGTGAGAATTGTTTGAAGATTTTTTTTTAAAAAAAAAAAACAAAAAAAAAAAGATAGCCACAGTCAAAAAGGAAAAAAAAAAATAAAAATAGAAGAGGTGTTGAGCACTCTACTATAAATAAAGGTGCTTCACACCTCATTTTCTTCCGCTTCCTCCATAGAATTCTCTCTGAGATTTTGTGAATGGTCATAGTTCATTTTGGGTTATATTTTCCCAGCTTTGTTGTAATTTTTTCTTTCAATAATAAAATTATGCGTGTTTTTATTGAAATTATGAGTAGTTAATTTCATCATGATGGGGTAAAAGATGAAGCTTTTAATATGAAAATATAGATAAATCTTATTTATATTATAATATATGAATTATAATCTAAAGAGTAGTATTTAATTTAATTCTGTATTAATTATCGACAAACTTTGTTACTGCCTATATAGCTGGTTTTATTTATTTGGCATAATTGAGTACTTGACTGGACTTATTATTGAAAAATGTTTCCACTGCCTTTATGGCTGATTTTATTTATTTTTGCATAATTAATTCCCGAAATAAATTAACTGGGTAATAATAACAATTTATATATTATAAAAACTACGATCTCTAAATTTGAAGTATTAAAAGTGGATCCATACCCCAACATTTTATTTTATTATGGCAGTCCAATTAAAAATTGTCAACCATTTTAAATAATTCGGTATTTTTATTTTCACTCAAATTATTATTTTATTTTACTAAATTTATTACCCGTGGATCAACCCCAGACTTACCAAGTTATTTTATTACTTCGACACTCTTATACATGAGAGTCTAGAATTACTTTGTGAGTGTGTCAAGTTTTTTGCGCCGTTGTCGGGGAATACAATGTAGTAGATAGAACTTTGTATTTTTATTTTTTTTCTTTTTGTCTTTTTATTTTTTATATTTATATTTTTGTATTTCTTTTGTTTATATTTTCTATATCTTATTTTTTTTTTATTCACTACATTTGTATTTTTTTCTTTTGTTATTTATTTGAACTTTTTTCTTCTTTCTTTCATTTGTTTATTTTATTTTATTTTATTTTTATAAGTATTGCATTTGCATATTTAAATTTTAGCAAGTACTCTTCATTTAGGTTGCATGAGACATTGGTCTTGATCATCTGGCGGTAAATTAAATAGAGAGTCTCCATCACTTTCATCTTCATTCAAAATTATCGAGAATCAAAATGAAAACCCACCTGTCCAAGATGAAAATCTAGTTGATCATATAGAAAATGAATCATAGCATGATGATCTTAATCATCCTAGGACACTTAGACAACTCATGAATCCCACTAGGACATGATCCTCATCTTGTAATATTTTTCTCCACAGATGCATCACGTTTTAATTTTAAACCAAGTGTCATCCAACTTTTAACTACATTACACGATCTAAAATCAAAAAATCCTTATCAGCACTTAATGGAAATTGAAGAAGTATGTAATACTTGAACAAATGAAAATTACACCATCAATATAATTCAACTTAAGTTTTTTTTTTTCCATTTTATTTAAAGGATAAAGTTAAAATTTAGCTGCAGAACCTTAGGTCAAGATCCACCAGAACATGAGATGAATTGTAATAGTAATTTTTGAAAAAAAAATTCCCCTCACATGACAAACTCCTTTAAGAGGAGAATCATAACTTTTACACAAGAGTCGGGGGTGTTGGACAATTATGACCCATAGCGTCACTATTTGTACAGATCATGGTGTTGTTGTATGAATTAACTATGTGACAAAAGAGATTACACTCTTATCATTTGTGATTAGATCACCTAGATATATAAATGATGAGAGGTCCTTATGATTGTTATTGTTCCTAGAACATTATAAGGATCTAATAAGCATGCATAACAATAGATTTGATCATTATAAGGTGCGGAATAGACTTACAATGAGTGATAGAGCTTTAAAAAATTTGAGATCCAAGATCTCCAAGATCTAAGCTTTAGGATGATTCCAAGCTTTTGAGTAGTTTCCCTATCACCTTTGTTCACTTCCAAAGTGCTAGGTTTTGTTGATTTGAAAAACAAATCAAAGAGAAGAGATGAGAAGAAATTCGGCCAAGCCAAGCTCTCCTAGGGTTTTGGTTTTTCATTTTGTGTTAAGTGTTCACAAAATATTGAGAAGCCTTTTTGTTATTTACCTTTAGGTGAAACCATTTCACCTTTTACCCAAAACAAGGTAGAGATTGGTAAATGGTATTCATAAATCAAAACAAGGTAGTTGTGTGGTGGGAACACCTACCACACTTTTGGCTCCAAATATTTGAATCCGAAATTCAAATATCTCTATGGGCATTTGCCGCGGCTCGGTTCCATTTAATCCGATTAAACGAACCTTCGTCGCTAAATAATTAAATCTAATTTAGTTAAATAACGATGCCTCGTAAATATATTACGAACGTCGTTCACGAACTAATTCTAAATTAATTCGTTCGTTCGCATTAATGTCCGACTTTAATCTCGTAATGAAATCCAATCCATTTCAATATATCCGATATATTAATTTTAGCCCATTTGAATAATTTAAATAGAAAAATCAAATTTAACTATTAAATTTATTTTACCGATTAATTCCAAATTAATCGCGTTCTTTCTCTACTGAACACTTTTAATCCCGGATTAAATAAAGCCCATATTATCCCAGATTAATTTTCTCTCTCTTAATTAATCCCAGATTAATTCTAATTTAAGTCAACTGTCATCGGTGAATCCTTGGGAAGCGACCCAAGAGATCTCTGGATATGTTGGCAGTAAATCTGGTTATCGGACTATCCGATAAAGCGAGTACCTCGTACCACGTGCTTACCGATTTACAAGACATGGTTGGCTTCTAGCAAAGCACCGTGCCTACCTAATTCTCTAGAAATATTCTTACTGGAATATATAATCTATGTCAGACGTAGAATACCTAGTATCTCGTATTGTGATCCAGTATCAGATGTCACGTGCTAGGCCTGGGGCTGGAAAAGTGTCTGCCCCGTACGAAGCACATATCGGATATCAAACAACTAGTCTCTTTGAATCGGATAATCATGACCTTGCCACATTATCCCGATGGTTGCAACATAATAGAGAACGAGTTATGAATCCATGCATGATCATCATCTCCATATGTCTGGAGTGATACTTCCGTCTTGACATCACATCCAATACACTAGGATTCTCGATAAACCCAATAGAGGCGTACACAGAACCTGTTAAAGCCCTGGACGACCAAAACCAAAGTTTACCGATTGTCGCAAGTATTAGCGATGTAAGTCTCAGGTTAAGACCAAATACATCTACCCTGACGCGGACTCCCATAGACACATATACATATTACCAATGGGATTCCGCGGGGTCTATCCAGAGCGAAGCTGTTTTCTGTACCATCTGTAAAACACAACCTCCTATCGCACTTGCATAAGTATCCTATACTTAAACATATGAGAACTGTGCCGTTATGCCCTCACAATGCGCATAAGTGCAATACTAGTCTATTCCGCATTATCGATGTCCAGTCTCGATAATACTACGACTAGGGATATTTAATGATTAAACCTTTATGGATTGATACTGTCACATATCATCTCAATCCGGAACTAATCATATGGACTTTTACCATTTATATATCAAAGTAAATAAATTACGAAATGATAAAAGGCAATTTCAAAATTACATAGTCAATTTTGTACAAAAACACAATGTCTTTTACAAACAGTGACACTATGGGTCATAATTGTCTAACAATCTCCCACTTGGCCTATAGCCAGTCACTCAGCATCTAACACCTGAACTATGTATGTGCTTCTCAAACTTTTGCTGTGAAATAGCTTTCATCAGCAGGTCTGCAATGTTGTCATCTGATGCGACCTTCTCGATCTTCACATCACCACGATGTATGATCTCACGAATCAGATGGAAACGTCGAAGAACATGCTTGGATCGTTGATGAGACCGTGGTTCCTTAGCCTGCGCTATAGCTCCGTTATTGTCACACAATAATGGAACGGGCTCAGCTATTAACGGAACTACTCCTAATCCAATTAGGAATTTACGGATCCAATCTGCCTCTTTTGCTGCTTCAGCTGCAGCAATATACTCCGCTTCTGTTGTTGAATCGGCAACTGTCTCTTGCTTGGAAGATTTCCAGCTTACTGCTCCGTTGTTCAAACAAAATATGTACCCAGATTGCGACTTAGAGTCGTCTTTATCGGTTTGGAAACTTACATCGTTATACCCAGTTACCTCAAGTTCTCCATCTCCATAAATCAAGAAAGCATCCTTAGTTCGTCTAAGATACTTAAGGATGTTCTTAACTGCCATCCAGTGACCATCACCTGGATCGGCCTGATAGTGACTACACATGCTCAAAGCATACGAGACATCGGGTCGTGTACATATCATGGCATACATGATCGATCCGACTACCGAGGCGAACGGTATCCGACTAATGCTGTTTCTCTCATCTTGAGTTTTAGGACACATGGCCTTAGATAGAGAGATGCCATGTGACACTGGTAACAGTCCCCTCTTTGACTGATCAATGTTGAATCTTTTCAACACTTTGTCATTGTACTGCTCTGAGAGAGTCCAAGCAGCTTTCTAGATCTATCCATGTCGATCTTTAATCCTAGAATAAAGGCTGCTTCTCCCAGATCTTTCATGGAGAATTTTAATGAAAGCCAAGCTTTCACCGATGTTAATATGGGAACCATTGCCCATAAGCAATACATCGTCAACATAAAGGACAATGAATGTCAGTGCGCTCCCCACTAACCTTCTTATATACACAAGGATCATCCTCGTTTTGAATGAAATCATATTCTTTTATGATCTCATCAAAACGTTAGTTCCATGATTGCGATGCTTGCTTCAGTCCATAAATGGACCGATTTAACTTACAAACCCTTGTTGCAAGTCTAGGACGATAAAACCATCAGACTGTTGCATATAAACATCCTCCAAAAGGTTTCCGTTAAGGAAAGCAGTTTTAACGTCCATCTGCCATATCTCGTAATCGAAATACACAGCAATAGCAAGCATTATCCGAATGGATTTAATCATGGCAACGGGTGAGAAAGTTTCGTTGTAATCGACACAATGTCATTGACGATACCCCTTCGCTACAAGCCTAGCTTTGTATGTTTGTACGTTGCCTTCCATGTCGGTCTTCTTCTTGAAGATCCATTTACATCCAATAGGCTTTACGCCTTCTAGTGCATCAACCAGTGTCCAAACTTGGTTGGTGTAGATGGAATCCATTTCGGACTTCATGACCTCTTGCCATAAAGCGGAATCGATATCTTGTATCGCTTCCTCATACGTAGCCGGTTCGTCTTCCTCAATGAGATTAATATCTACATGAGGTGAGATCAGAAACCCATACCTCTCAGGTTGGTTCCTGACTCTCTCCGACCTACGTGGTCCTTGTGTAATAGAAGATTGTGGTACAGTCTCATCCCGGATGGACTGTTCTTATTCCGTTGAGGATTCTATGCCAGGAACAGTATCATTCCGATTTTCATCGAGTTCTACTTTCCTCCCACTTACCACTGTATTTAGGAATTCCTTCTCAAGGAAAACCGCATGTAGAGCAACAAATACTTTGTTCTCTCGTGGGTGATAGAAGTAATATCCTTTGGTTTCCCTAGGATATCCTACGAATAGTCATTTATCCGATTTGGGCTCAAGTTTGGTACCTTTCAAACGTTTGACGTATGCCCAGCATTCCCAAATCTTTAGGAATGAGAAAGCCGGTTTCTTTCCTGTCCATATTCATATGGTGTCTGTTGTACAGACTTTGATGGAACCTTATTCAAAATAAGAACTACACAATTTAATGCATATCCCCATAAGGAAATAGGTAGCTCAAGTAATATGGACAGGAAATAGGTATCTACAAAATAAGAACATACACAATTTAATGCATATCCAACAGAGTTCGGTTTCTCCGTTCGGATACACCGTTTAATTGCGGTGTTCCAGGAGGAGTCCACTGTGAAAGAATACCATATTCTTTCAAGTAATCTAGAAACTCATTGCTCAAGTATTCGCCACCACGGTCCAACCGTAATGTCTTTATACTCTTGCCGGTCTGTTTTTCAACTTCGTGTCGAAACTCTTTGAATTTCTCAAAAGTTTCCGACTTGTGTCTCATAAGTTACACATAACCATAACACGATGCATCATCCGTAAAGGTTACGAAGTATTCGAATCCACCTCTAGCCTGGCTAGACATGGGCCCACAAACGTCACTATGAACGAGGGCTAATAGTTCGGTGGAGCGTACACCTTTACCGCTAAAAGGTGATTTAGGCATTTTGCCTAATAAGTAAGATTTGGAGACGTCATATGAATTTGGATCAAATCCGTCCAAGTACCCACTCTTCGAAAGTGTGGATATGCGAGTCTTGTTAATGTGTCCCAGACGACAATGCCACATGTAAGTCTCATCTTTGTTACTTAGTTTGAGCCTTTAGTTTGTTACATTATATGTTTGAGATTGATTTATATTCAAAATATAAAGACCATTATTAGCATCACCTGAACATATCTCAAAATCATCTTTATAAACAAAACACCCAGTGTTTCGGAATACAAAAGTGTACCCGCATTGGGTTAAACAAGATACAGAGATAATATTCCTAGTCAAACTAGGTACATAATAACAGTCTGAAAGTTTAAGTACATGCCCCGAAGGCAGTTCTAAAACAAAAGTGCCAACGGCCAAAACGGTGACAGGTGCCCCATTTCCAACACGTAGATCAATCTCTCCTGAAGCCAGTCTCCTCTAATCTGCAGATCCTGCACATCAGTACATATGTGAGTACCACAACCAGAATCAAAAATCCAATTTTTAAAACTAGAAGTAGCCATGTTTATTTTAATAACAAACATACCTGAGCCGGTGCCTTGCCCGCCTTTATCTCCTTCTGAAGCGCCTTGTACTCGCGGCAGTCGCGCTTCCAGTGACCACGCTTGCCGCACTGTAGGCAAACATCCTGAGATTTGTCCTTTGGCTTCCCAAAGCCTTTGACTTTTTGGCCTTGCCCCTTTGAATATGCTTCTTCTTTCGCACACCTCGAGTTACCTTGGGCCCAGCTCTAGGTCCATGAGATGTCGATGCAAAGTGCGCCTCGCGCTTGTTGCCCTTTTGAAGCTCCTTTTCAGCCTCTTTGAAAGTTGACAGTAACTCTCCAAGAGTATCACTGTTGTTCATCAAATTGTAATTTATGATGAACTGTCTCTATGAATCGGGGAGAGATTGAAGGATCATATCCACAGTAATCTCTGCCTCAAAGACTATCCTCATGTTGGCCAGCTCATCGATGTCAGCAATCATCTGAGCCACGTGGGACTCAACAGACATGCCATCTGTCATCCGTGAGCGAAAGAGCTTCTTGACTAACTCGTACCTCTGTATCCTCTTGTTAGAGCGATGCAGATCTTGCAACCTCGCTAACATATTATGAGGATCCAAGTCCCTATTTTGTCTGTGAAAGTGCTGAGTCATCGAAGCAAGCATAATGGACTGAGTTGTGTCACACAAGATGTGTGAGTCTTCCAAAGCTCCAGCTCAAGTGTCTCATTCGGTCCGGGCTTAGGCCCAAGAGGTCTTTGTATAGTATACAACAACCTCTCTGAACCTAGGACAATCCTAAGGTTCATTTCCCAATCCGCAAAATTTGTGCCCTTGAAGACATTATCTCCCATGATTATGTCGCGGACATTTCCTTTGCCAGTCATCTTGATCTACGATAGTCTAACTATCTAGTCAACGATAATGGGTACAGTCTAACTGTTACATAGAAAAATAACAATATATTAGTCCAACTAATAAAGTAATATTGACGAAATTATTTGCAAGCACGTAAAGCTAAGTATCTGAATGAAATTGCAAATTCAATACTAGCCTCCCACTATTTTTCGGCGAGCCTCTAACCCTCTGTCGAGTACTCGGGAAACCTAGTTTCCTAGTGGGCTAGGATCCCGTTAAATAACATACAACCTTGACTTTGGCCAACAAGCTGTATGAAACTTAACTAGGTAGTTCTCGAAGATCAATTGGATCTCATCCAATTCCTAGATCCGGTAGGTGGACATCCAAGTCTGAAACACATATACTTTATATATGCCAATATGTCAAACATATTTTCCTAACCTTTTTCCTCTGAATCAACTAAGCCTTGGTTTTGGCACAACAAGCTTAATGATTCCAGTTAAGCGGGACCCATTGACATGGAAAGTTTCGTAATCAATGTCGATGGACAAGAAGTGATCTTGACTTTGGCCAACAAATCACAACTTGGACAAGACACCGATATGTAACAAAACCTTCATGATTCAAACACATCCGCAATTGACAAAGGCCTTGACTTTGGCCAACAAGCCAATGCCAACTTTGGATCTTGAGTAAGAATCACTCAACGGAAGGAAAAACGCTTAATATGTTTTTGAGGGTTTTTCGCGTAAATTGGCATCCAATTTATTATCTTTGATTAGGTCTCATCATACACCCTTAAGCATGCTTCTAAAACATCATAAGGCGCAAAATTAAAGTTAATAACGATATGCGGATGGATATTTAAACAGATTATTCTTAGAACAAATCGCTCCCTTTCATCTCCCCGACTAGAACTATTCTAACTCCTACCCTTTTACAAAATACAATAAAGAAACCTCATATACATTGAGGGGAATATGTGAGAAGAGAATTACAAGGAGTAATGAGATTAAAGGCTGGACACGCAGGTCCAATTTAATAAATTCTAAACTTATTACAATTTCCAAAATTGCCCTTGCCCTTCTAATGTCCATCCGATATACGTTATTCATACATCACATATATGTATTCAATCAAAACATGTTTATTTCAATCAATCTAATCCAATTAATTAATCTTTGATTAATGACCATCCAATGTTCAAACAATGATTTGATTTGCGCGAGTCCAACTCGTTTAAGAATAAATACTTTTGAGTACGTATTCTTGAATTATATCGAACTACAACTTAAATCCAATTTATTTGTATTCAATACTAATTCTTATTTAATTCCAAATAAAATATTTACACTTACATAGTTGCCTTAAAGACTTGGATTCCAAATCCAATCTTGATGGGTCTCAAAGGCCCAATAACATCCAATGTCTTTTTAATTAAAGTCTAATGGGCTTTTATTGATTCTTAAGGCATGGGCTTTGGCCATAATGAATCAAACCCAAAATACCAAGGCCCAATAGGAATCACCCTATTGCCATCAAATCAATTTAGGCCCATTAGGCCCAATCAAATTCTTTAAAGGGCCAAGGGATGTATTTGGACTTCATGGAATTGGTTTTGGGCCCAATTGGATCCAATCCAAAAGTCCAAAACCAAACTTGGTCAAACCAAGCCCATTATGCCCAAATACACACTTTTAGCCCAATTCAATTTTAAAGGCATTTTATCATAATTATAATATTCCAAATATCACAATTATTTTAATTAAAGTGTATTAGCCATAATTAATTAATTAAACTCAATATCTCCAAAATATTAATTAACTTAATTAATCATGCTTAAACTAATAATTCATGCTTAACATAAAATCAAGCCAAAGCACATCATTGCATGCTTGAGACATATTGAAGCCTAAGATCATCATTTCATGCTCAACATGCACATTGATTTTAACATGAACATTTTAGACATTGATTCTAATCATATTAAACCAACTATCATCATTTTAACATGCATCTAAACACATTATTTCATGTTTCAAAAAACAAAAAACTGCAGTGCATGGGACAGGACCATTCGGCCACGCTAACCAATTTCTAATTTTTATTGCTTTTGATTTATTCCAAATCTAATCATGCATAACTCTAAGTTATCTTGTTGTAAAAATACTCAAAGCATCAATTTCAAAAAATCATGCTCAAAATATAAAAGCCCCAAATATTTAGGTTCAAGAACCCTAGAAATTATCATGCTTAAATTAGGCTCATGATACCATTGTTATTGTTCCTAGAACATTATAAGGATCTAATAAGCATGCATAACAATAGATTTGATCATTATAAGGTGCAGAATAGACTTATAATGAGTGATAGAGCTTTAAAAAATTTGAGATCCAAGATCTCCAAGATCCAAGCTTTAGGATGATTCCAAGCTTTTGAGTAGTTTCCCTATCACCTTTGTTCACTTCCAAAGTGCTAGCTTTTGTTGATTTGAAAAACAAATCAAAGAGAAGAGAGGAGAAGAAATTCGGCCAAGCCAAGCTCTCCTAGGGTTTTTGGTTTTTCATTTTGTGTTAAGTGTTCACAAAATGTTGAGAAGCCTTTTTGTTATTTACCTTTAGGTGAAACCATTTCACCTTTTACCCAAAACAAGGTAGAGATTGGTAAATGGTATTCATAAACCAAAACAAGGTAGTTGTGTGATGGGAACACCTACCACACTTTTGGCTCCAAATATTTGAATCCGAAATTCAAATATCTCTACGGGCATTTGCTGCGGCTCGGTTCCATTTAATCCGATTAAACGAACCTTCGTCGCTAAATAATTAAATCTAATTTAATTAAATAACGATGCCTTGCAAATATATTATGAACGTCGTTCACGAACTAATTCTAAATTAATTCATTCGTTCGCATTAATGTCCGACTTTACTCTCGTAATGAAATCCAATCCATTTCAATATATCCGATATATTAATTTTAGCCCATTTGAATAAATTAAATAGAAAAATCAAATTTAACTATTAAATTTATTTTACCGATTAATTCCAAATTAATCGCGTTCTTTCTCTACTGAACACTTTTAATCCCGGATTAAATAAAGCCCATATTAATCCCAGATTAATTTTCTCTCTCTTAATTAATCCCAGATTAATTCTAATTTACGTCAACTGTCATCGGTGAATCCTTGGGAAGCGACCCAAGAGATCTCTGGATATGTTGGCAGTAAATCCGGTTATCGGACTATCCGATAAAGCGAGTACTACGTGCTTACCGATTTACAAGACTTGGTTGGCTTCTAGCAAAGCACCGTGCCTACCCAATTCTCTAGAAATATTCTTACTGGAATATATAATCTATGTCAGATGTAGAATACCTAGTATCTCGTATTGCGATCCAGTATCAGATGTCACGTGCTAGGCCTGGGGCTAGAAAAGTGTCTGCCCCGTACGAAGTACATATCGGATATCAAGCAACTAGTCTCTTTTATTAATCTGAGATTAATTAGAAGAGAGAGAAAATTAATCTGGGATTAATTTCAGAGATATTTTATCTAGGATAAAATATCAATAAAAGAGAGATAACGATTAATTTGGAATTAATCGGTAAATTAATATATTTGATATATTAAACGAAATTGTATTTCGACGCGGAATTAAAATTGGATTTTAATTCGGGCGAAAGAATTAATTTAGAATTGATTCGTTAGCGACGTGAATAGTAATTATGCTTGGCATTTTTATTTAATTAAATTATATTTAATTACGACGCAACGGAAAAATCGTTAATTTGGAATTATCAAATCCGAGCCCGAGATTATTTGCGAGCGCATTCACATTTCGAATTCGAGTGCGGCACGCAAATCAAATCAATCATCAAATCTTTAGTCGCATCAAGCGTCAAATCACTTATCACTTTGAGTGATGTGACTTGACATCATGTCACTTTTTAAAAGTTGATGTGACTTGATGGATATTGATGTTGGAGTGTGGAACACTCAAGGTTATTGGATAAAGTTTAATTTGTCTTTTTGAAAGTAAAAATTAAATGAAAATCATTTTATTATTTTTGGAAAATATATAAAGTGAAATGCTTTATACTTTAACCTAACCCTAACACACATCTCTCATCTTTTTCTCTCCCCCAAGTTCACGCCCAAGGGGGGCAGTGAACTGCCTTGGTTGGCCGAAAATGGTGAGCCGTTTTTGAGTTTTTTTGTTGCAAAATACTTGAGAGCTAGCTCTCCAAGAGTTATACGAAGGTGTTAGGGAAACCTACCCACGAGCCAGGAATCGTTTGATGAAGATTCGAGCTCAAAATATTCAAGCAAAATCTGAAATGTTGGAGCAGTGGACTGCACTGCAAATGGCGCCACTTTGAAGGGGAAAATCCTTTTGTTATTCTTCAAATCATCTCAACCGATCGATGTGAGTATTCCGCTACCTCCTTTGATGTATTCACACTTGTTTATCATGCTTGTTATGATCTTGGGACCACAATAAAACCAACAATGGCATCTAGAGCCTAGGTTCAAGCATGAAACTTTTAGGGTTAAAATTTGGGTAAACTTGATTTGAGAATTTTTGGTTAAATTGTTTGATTGAATATGCTTAATATATGTTTAATTGAAGTTTGATTGGATCAATTTCATGAAAATGGTTTGGAACAATTTTTCCCCAAATATGTTGTCTTGGCCGAATATAATAGGGTTTTTGGAAATCTTGGATTTTTTGATTTTGATTCATTGGATGAGTTGGAATCATGTTGGATAATGTTAATTTGAAATTAATTGGATTGAATTTTGAATTGAACAAAAATCCCCAAAATTCCTACCTTGGCCGAATGGTATATGCCCTAGAATGTCTTGGAATTTTGAATTTTAATTCATTGGATGTGTTGGAAATCGTTCGGGATGAGTGCTTGATATCGATTGTGAAATTAATTGGATTGAATTCGAATCGGATAAAAAGTCTCTCCTTTGCCGAGACACTTTAAGCATGTAATTGGGTTTGATTTTTCATTAATATGTTGGACATGTGATGATGATGATGAACATGATTAATTGGACTAATTTGATGTTTTGGAAATATTGATTTAGGTGATTAATCATGATATAGACTTTAGGTTAATTAAATATGAAATTGGATTTTATGAATTTAATTAATTGGGCCATAAAATTGGATTTGGGCATCTAAAGTTGTAAATGGGCTTATTGGGCTTTGTTGTACAAAGTTGGGTTTAGGCAAATTGGATTGGATCCAATTGGGCCCAAAACCGCATCCATAAAGCCCAAATGCGACTTAATGAACCTTTAAAGTTTAATTGGGCCTAATGGGCCAAGATTGATTTATGTGCTTATGGGGTAAATCCCGGATTGGATTTTGGTTATTCGGCTTGACCCGAGTTGACCAAAAGTCCACGCCTTAAGAAATCAATTAAAAGCCCATTGGACTTTAATTGAATTGACGTTGGACGTTAATCGGTCTGTGAGACGCGTTACGATTAAATTTAGAATTTAAGTCGTAAAAGGTTTATTATTAAAGTGTAATATTTAATTTGGAATTAAATAAAGAATTAGAATTGAATGCATATTAAATTGGATTTAATGATGTAGTTTAATTTAATTCGAGAATTCGTACTTTGAGTACTTATTCGCGAAACGAGTTTGACTCACGCAAAATCAAATCGTTATTTGAACATTGGATGATCACTAATTATCAGATTAATTAATTTGATTAGATTGATTGATAACATGTTTGTGTGAATACATGGTTGTGATGAATGAATAATGTATATCGGATGGATATTAGTCGGGTGGGGGCAATTTTGGAAATTGTTGTAATAAATTCGATTTATTAAATTGGACATGCGTGTCCAGCCTTATCACCTTTATTCTCTTTGTATTCTCTTCTCACCTATTCCCTCAATGTAAATGAGGTTTCTTTAGAAGTGTAGTGTAACGGGTAGAAGTAATACAAATGCTAGTTTGAGAGAGAAAGAGAGAGATTTGATCTAGGATCAATGTGTTAAGTATCCATCCGCATATCATTATTATTTATTTTCATACTCGCTTTATTATGTATTTAGAATGCATGTTTAAGGGTGTATGATGATGAGACCTTAACAAAGATAATAAATTGGTTGCCAATTTGCACGCGAAAAACCCTCAAACAATATTAAGCATCTTTCCTTCCATTGAGTGATTCTTACTCAAGATCTAAGACGACATTGGTTTTTTGGCCAAAGTCAAGGCCTTTTTCTATCGAAGATGTGTTTGAATCATGAAGGCTTTGTTCCATATCAGTGTCTTGTCCAAGTTGTGGTTTGTTGGCCAAAGTCAAGATCACTTCTTGTCCATCGACATTGATTACGAAGCTTTCCATGGTCAATGGGTCGCGCTTGACTGGGATCATTAAGCTTGTTGTGCCAAAGCCAAGGCTTAGTTGATTCAGAGGAAAAATGTTAGGCAATACATTGGATGTATTGGCATATATAAGATATATGTTTAGGATTTGGATATCCGCCTACTGGATCTAGGAATTGGATTGGATCCAATTGATCTTTGAGATGTACCTAGTTAAATATCATACAATTTGTTGGCCAAAGTCAAGATTGTGTGATTATTTAACAGGATCCTAGTCCACTAGGAAATAGGGTTTCCCGAGTACTCGATAGAGGGTTAGAGGCTCACCGAAAAATAGTGGGAGGTAAGAATTGAATTTGCGATATTCGTTTAATTACTTGCCATACGCGCTCAAACAATTATCATTCGTCGTTACAAAATTAAATGTTAGTTGGACTAATATTTAAATTGTTGTTTTAATAAATAGTTGGACTATATTCAAATCATTCAATTATAGTTGACTTTATAATTGGATTATAGTAATCAATATAATTGATTTTTAATCTATTTAAATTATAGTTGATTAAATAGTTGGACTATTGTAATCATTATAATAAATAATACCTAAATCGTTGATTAAATAGTTGGACTATTAGCATTAAGATATAAAAAAAATTGAAAGATTGACGTTTAATACATAATCCTAGGGAAAATGTATTTAAATGGTTTAATTTTCAAATTGGGAATAATTTCAGGATGGTCCTGGAAATAAATAATAAGTTACTTTATTTGATAAAATAACATATTATGTCTAAGCCCTGAATTAAGCAAATAAGTGGAGCATAATCTTTGGAAGATTTATGTGATGATGACTTAAAGTGCTTAATTCATTATACTTGTCATAAATCTACGTTTAGATTTAAGTAGTATTAAAATTGCAATTAATAATTCTTAGAGAATTAATGACTAATATCGAGGAGATAAAGTCAAAATATGCAATTAGGTAAGTAGCGCAACGCGTACCTTACATCAATATTATAGAAACCAAGGCTTGGCCAAAGGCTTCTCAAATATTGGAAAGGGAAAATGTAAAATCATTATAATCTTTTGGAAAGATAAAAGGACATATCCCAAAGTGACTGCCGTCAGGATATGGTAGACACAAAGGAATTAAAGAAAGGGCAAGGCTCTGACATTAAATAAATTTGTCAAAATTATGTTCACAACTAGTATTAAAATTGGATTTTAAAATACTTAGTGTGGCACAAAAAATATATGTATTGATTCTCAGAATCTGCTGTGAGCAGGATACTGACTTCAAGCTGAGATTAATCTGCGAATCAGAACGAGACGAAAGTCGCTGTTTCGACCATAGAATCCTAAGTTTAGGAAATACCTTTCGGGTGTGTACTTAAATTAGGAACTGTTATAATGTAACTAGTTTGACTAGAAACATTATCTTGATATCAGTGTTTAATCCATTGTGGATAAACCTTTATATTCTAGAACACTAAAGTGTTTCATTATATAAAGATGATATTGAGATAAATGCATTAGATGTGAATAACAGTATTTATATTTTGAATATGAATAAATCTCAAACATATAATATGACAGATAAATAGCTCAAACTGATTTGATCAGTAGAGACTTATTTGTGGCATTGTTGTCTGGGACAAAATTAAATGAGACTCGTATATCCACACTTTTGAAGAGTGGGTACTATGACTGATTTGACTATTCAAATAAAGTCTACGAATCTAATTTATTAGGTAAAGTACCTAAAACACTTTTTACTTGGTAATAGTGTAAGTGCTATCGATCTATTAACACTATTCATGGTGAAGTAAGTGGACTCATGTCTAGCTAGGCTAGATGTGAATATAAATATTTCGTGACCTTAACGGATATGGCATCACGTTATGGATATGAGTTCTTTTGAAGAACACAAATTGGAAACTTTTGGAGTTTCGACGCGAAATAGACTGACAGATCGGCTGTAGTATTATACCGTCTCGGTAAGACCGTAATGGTAAATACATAAGCAATAAGTTTCATAAATAATTGAAAAGAGTATAGTATTCTTTCAAATGAGGACTCCTCCCGAGACACGTCAGTTTGACGGTGTGTCCGAATAGAAAAACCGAATTTTGTTGGACATGATAAGGTTTATCATGAGTCGCTCTGAGCTACCATTTCCTTCAACAGATATGCATTAACAGTGCAAAACTTATTTAGAATAAAGTTCCATAAATAATCTGTTTAACAGAATTCATATTAAATATGAACGGGAAAGAAACATGGTTTCACACTCCTGAAAATTTGGGAATGCTGGGCATATATTTGGATGATACCAAACTAGAACCCAAATTGGATAAGTGCCAATTATAGGTTGTCCTAGGGAAAACCATAAGTATAGTACTTATAAAACTCACGAGAGAACAATGTTATTGTTGCTCACCATGCGGTTTTCCTAAGAGGAATACCGATATGCAGGGGTAAGTGGGAGGATGGTATAACTCGATGAATATCGGAGTAAAACTGTTCTAGGCACGAAGTCCTTAATAGAACACAAATATTTCATCAATGATGAAACTATACCAGTAATCTTCGAATACACAAGAACCGCGCAGATCAGAGAGAATCATAAAACAACCTGGGGTATGGGTTTCTGGTCTCACCTCATTAAGATGTCAATCTTGTTGAGGTATACCAATCGACTACGTTTAAGGAAGTGATACAAGGTATCGACTCCGTTTATGGCAAAGTGCCATGAGTCCAAAATGGATTCCATGTATAACAACTATGTTCGGATACAAGTTAATGTACCGCAAGGCATTGTGCTGTTGGACAGTTATGACCCATAGCGTCACTATTTGTACAGATCATAGTGTTGTTGTACAAATTAACTATGTAACAAAGGAGATTGCACTCCTATCATTTGTGATTAGATCACCTTAGATATATAAATGATGGGAGGTCCTTATGATTTGTTCCTAGATTGAGAATGATATGAGACAGTATCAATCAACGAAGGATAAATCATTAAACATCCTTAGTCAGAGCATTGTCGAGATTAGACATCGATAGATGCGTAAAAGACTAGTATTACACTTGTGCGTGTTATGTGAGACATAACGGCATAGTTCTCGTATATCTGGGTATAGGATACTCAGGCAAGTGTAATAAGAGGTTGTGTTTCACCGATGGTACGGGAAACAGCTTTGCTCTGGATTAGACCACCGTAGAATCCCATTGGTAGCATGACCTTGTGTCTATGGGAGTCTGCAATCAGGGTAGGTGTATTTAGTCTTAACCTGAGACTTGCACCGCTAATACTTGCGACAATCAATGTATTTTAGTTGAGGTCGTCCAGGGCTTTAACAGGTTCTGTGTACGCCGATGCTGGGTATATTGAGAATCGTAGTGTATTGGGTGTGATGTCAAGAAGGAAGTGTCACTCCAGTCATATGGAGAAGATGGTCACGTAGGATACGGTATTAGTGCTCTTATATGCTGCGCGGCTATCGGGATATTATGACTCGGTCATGTATATCCGATTATAGAGACTAGTTACCAGACATCCGACATGTGCTTCGTACGGGGCAGACACATATCCAGCCCTAGGCCTAGCACGTGATCATCAGATACTGGATCGAAATATGCAATACTACGTATACTACGCCAGATATAGATCACATATTCCTGTAAGGATATTTTCGGAGAATTGGGTAGGCATGGCGCTTTGCTAGAGGCCAACCTTGTCTTGTAAATCGGTAAAACGTAATACTTGGTACTTACGTGTTCGGATAGTCCGACAACCGAGTTTATTGCCAACATATCCGGAGATCTCATGGGTCGCTTCCCAATGATACACCGATGACGTATGACTCGCATTATACATTAATCTGGGATTAATTTGAAGAGAGAGAAAATTAATCTGGGATGATTTACGGAGATATTTTATCTGGGATAAAATATCAATTTAAAGAGAGAGAATGATTAATTTGGAATTAATCGATAAATAATATATTCGATATATTAAACGAAATTGGATTTCGATTAGGAATTAAAATTAGATTTTAATTCGGGCACTTGAATTAATTTGGAATTAATTCTCGAGCGACGTGATTAGTAAATTGGATTTATTAACGAGGCATCGAGATAATCGTTAATTTAGAATTATCGAAGCCGAGCTCGGAATGTGTTTGCGACGTTACATCGATTTTGAATCACGTGCCGCAAGTCGCATCGTAAATCACATCGCAAGTCATAAAAGTCAAATCGCTTTTTAGAAAAGTAACTTTGACTCTTTGACTTTGACCATTGAGATTAGGAGGGAAAATTTTGGGGGGAAAAGTTTTGACTTTTTGGAAAAGTAAAATACTTTTCCCTTTCACCTTTTACCAAGGGTAAAAGATTAATATAAAGATTTACATTTGTTTTTTATTGATTTAAAAAGACATAAAACAATTGGTAAATGATTTATATATTTTGGAAAATATAAAAGGTAAGTGTTGGACACATTTTCCCTTAACCTAAAAACAAAACCTCATCTCTCTTCCTCTCTATAGCTCACGCCCAAGGCAGTGGACTGCACTGCTTTGGGCGTGAATGGTGATGCCTTTAGGGCATGATTTGTGGCTTAATAGCCAAGTGCT